>SNQJ01S0121473.1:27038-45583 GCA_010110895.2 Picea sitchensis | reverse complement strand
ATGTTCCTCCAAGTCTCTTAATCCAAGACCTTGACAACAACATGCCAAACTTGGGAGGAACATCAGCTACCACAATGTCCATAACCACACTTTTCATGGGCAGTTGAAACAAAGAAACCACCATGTCCTTGATGACTCCCAGACATTGCACCCTCCTCGAATCAAAAGAGTAGAAGTCATGATATGCCTTGGTCACTTCTAGTCCCAGTTCTTCCATGACTATATTGGGAATAAGGTTATGGGAAGATCCTGAATCCATGAGGCAATTATGCAACACTTTGTCATGTATGTTCAGGGAGGTGTATAAGGGAGGGGATGAATCATCTTTGTCTTCTACCATGGGACCTAGGATGACGACTGGTTTCTCATCTTGAAGTTTCACTGAGTCAGAGGGAGGCTGAGGGGACTCAGAGTGTAGCATCTTAGAGAGGGACCTTTTAAAATCTTCATTTTTAATCATCTCAGAGATGGGGACAAGAATCCTGATCTTTTGAATTTCATGCTCAAAATTAAAAGGGGAAATGGGCTTAGGAGCTTCCCTTACCTCAGTGACAGGTTCTTTGGCTGCTGGCAAAGCACTCTGAGTTCTCTTTTCTTTAGTTGTGGTTGCTGCAAATTTAGTAGGCCTATTTTCTATGAGGGGCTGGTCTTGGCTATCAAAGTCTCCTTCTTTCCTCCTTGACCCGAGATTGTATCTGTTAGAGGTATGACCGGCCCTTTCTCCCTTTCCTAACTCATGGATCTGAATGTTCATCAGGGATTTTTCATATGCAGACTGAGTCAAATGGGGAAAAGGAGGAACTTCCTCAACACAGTGAATTTCAGGGTTGAATTCGTCTATCTCCTCTCCTTCCTCATGAGTAACTAGGTTATTTTGGAGAGGGGTTTGAATCCTTTGATCCTCTCTATATTTTTCCCTTTGTTCCCTTGGGAAGGCTTATGGTCCATTTTTATTAGGTCTCCTAAAACCTCTATTATCAATGTTTTGAGGATTTCTATACATGGGCTTCCCTTCTAACTCCCACCTTTCCATCCTGGCAGAAAGTGATTTTAGTACTCTGGTTGTCTCATCTGTCTGATGGGGCATGGGAGAGGAACTGGATGGGGAGGCTTCAGGCCTTTTCTTGGATATGTTTCTATCAGCAGCATTCCTGAGTCGGTCAACAACCAATATGTTAGATTCTACTTCCACGACTTCATCCTACATGAGGGCCATGGTAGTGGCTCTTCTCTCTCTCAGTAGTAGGCAGAAATCAAGATCAAAAGCGCTGGAGTAAGTGATCTTTGCAGAGGCTTTGGAGGGCTTTATATCAGCAAGGATTATGTTTTACATTTTATTAAATCTTTTGGAGAATTCAGAGACAGACTCTCCTTCCTTTCTCTTCAATGACCCAAACTCCGTCATGTAATACATGAACTCCTTTTTATCTCCCCATTGTCTCAAAAAGGCATTGTCTAGTGCTTCGATCCCATCAATAGATCCATGAGGCAGGGCCTTGAACCATTTTCTAGCCTCTCCTTGGAGATTGTGGACAAAAATTCTCATCCATACATCTGCATGCATGATGACATTGTCATCTGTGAAACTATAAAAGGCTTCTAGGTGCTCATCTGCAGCTATGTCCCCCTCACCCGTGAACTTGGGTAGTTGCTTGAGGTAACCATCTATCGGGAGGGCATTGAGGGGCTGAGGTAACACAAGGGGAGCATACCTAGCGGCTATAATAGCTTCCATTCTGGTCATAAGGGGATTAGCACCAACCATCGGAATATTAGGTGGAGGAGAACTTGGAGGAGAAGGAGTTCGCGAAGGGGCTACGGGAAATGAGTCTCGAGGTGGAGTGGGAAACAAGAGTGGGTTTAAGGAGAAAGCTAACGAGCTCAAGTCAGCAGGTGCTCCTCCTTGTGCAGGAGTGGGAAAATATTCTGTGGTCCTGGGTCTACGCCAAGGTATAGCTTCAGAAGAGAGGGGAGTGACAAGGATTTCTCCCTCCAATGCCAGACCAGGAGGGGAAAACTCAGCAGGAACACTCCCAAAATTTAGGAAACGGGAAACTTCTGAAGGAGTTCTATTAAGAAACTGAGGAGGAGAAAATGAAGTTCTTACAGAAGAAGATGGTGGATTACTTGTTTCGGCGGTGGAAGCTTCTTCTTCAGGGGCCTTTCCTTTTCTGAGAACCACCTCTGGATTGGTTTGAGGTGTAGCTAGGGGCAGCTGTGGATGAGACTGCGTGTGTCTACCTCTGAAAGCCACAATTAATAGAGAAGGTTCTCCCCAGCGGAGTCATCATAATGGAGTTGCCAGGTGTGCAACATCAATCTTGATAATTCTGATATCTGATGCACCTTCAGAATCAGCTAATCGTTGTCGTCAATCCCGGGGAAAATATTCAATTTCGTCCTCGACAGCGGCGCCAAAAATGTTGGCGACAGAAGTCACTCCTGGATTGCTAGCAGGAGCAGAGCTCGACGACCATTAGTTTTATGTCACGGTTGTTCATAGATGGGTGATCGAATGGAGGGAAACTCAAAACAATAGCGTTCCAACTCTGAAACCAGGCGAGGTATGCATGAGAAAGTGAGGTCTTGCATAAATTTCAGACAGTGAGCTGTCTAAAAGGGTGAACAGGTACAAGACTTGTGCAAGAGAAAAGTAGAGGTCTGTTATAAACAAGAGGTTTCTAACAGACTGTAGAAGAAGGCATTTAAACACAAGATCGGCTTGCATTCAAACGCAAAACCAGAGGACACAATTATGTAATAATAAATCATTTATCATAACAGAACTGCAACAATTCGCGCGAGTCAGTTGTTTATGAACCCTCTTAGCATAAGATGAAAATTAGATGGAGTAAGAAGAACTGTCTGTCATAAAACAAGAAATCTCATATACAGATGCATAAGTTGAAAGCTGGAATAGCTGCTAAAACATTACAGTAGGGATCTCTGCTCAACCATCGATGCTTACAAAATACAAAGACTGAGTTTATATACTCAGGAAAATTCTCCTCACAGAGGCGTGCCTCAGTCACCCAAGGCTGGGTGTCCCTTCAATCAAACTCGTACTGATATCTTTCTTTAAATGCCACCTTAACTATGCATGGCTCCCGTAAGGAGGGTAGCTGAGCTATTAAGTGTTCGGATAGCGTGTGCAGACTTCTCTGTCGAGCTGAAGACTTCGGCATGGCTTCTTCGAGAAAATTGATACACAGGACCCCTGCGAGCAGGCAGCTCACCAGACCCTCCATTCCCCTTACTTAATGACTGAAAGGAGGTTTCAACCACCCGCTTGATTTTCATTAACTACTTCCTCGGGGATTTTCCGAGACGGTATGCTCAGGAGCTTCGGAACTTCGCATCTCGTGGATGGGAAGGAGCCAGTCCTTACTCTTCAAAGTCGATATGCGTGAAGAGGCGATAGGGCCTAATCGCGCACCACGTGTCTGTGCGGGATAGATGACTGAGATCACTTTCGGTGATACTGTGGGCCCGAGTCCTGGAATCTCCTGGCATCTCGTGCATCAGAACACAACGAAGTCTCTTTTTGCATCTTGGAGTCACGACGGGAGAAACACCGAGATGGCCAGATCTTGCGACACGCATCACTGGATCGGATGACCCATATTCAGCCTCCAAATATAGGAGTCTTCTTTGATGCTATATGTCAGGTAATTTGGCAACTCCGAGATCTCGATGACTATTGATCAGCTTCGTGGATGGGTCTTGGTTGTTGATATCAAACCTTGCCTGCTCGCTTGACTCATAACCGGAAAGTTGGGTCCTTCCGCTGCTGCGCTTGGGTGTTTCCCGGTCATCTTGCAGACCTGGGTGCATCTGCGCCTAATGACAAAAATAATCTCTAACATGGGGAATGAGAGGCTGTAGGATGCTAGTGTGAGTTGGCTCCTGGGACGAAATCCTTCATGTTGACTGTGCAACTTCCAATTGTCTCATCCTAGCCTAGGGATCCCTTTACCTTGGTAGAGTTTAGTCCTAGCTCGAGGGTGTGTATATTTTAACCTTGTACAATATTTACTGAAAACATATTTTCAGTAAAAGAACAAAAAATATAAAATGGTAAATACAAACATTCGTGCAAAGAATATAACACATACCCAACATTCTCCCACTTTTTGTTTTCTTTGCATACAGGGGGTTACAGAGTTACATAGTCAACAATCCAGGGCAGCAATGCCCATGGATCCTCTACACTAAGAGAACTTCTCAGTGCTCCAAAATTTTGTTAATGAATCTAAAACATTCTTCAAAGTGTCCAGCTTCATCAAAAATACTTTCTTTTCTTCAATCATGTCTCTCACAAAGTGATATTGAATATCAATATGCTTTGTCTTTGAATGATAAGTCGGGTTCTTCGCTAGAAAAATTGCACTTTGACTATCACAATCTATCCTTACAACTTGTTGTACCAACCCAATGCCTGAACACAATCTTTGTAACCATACTGATTCCTTAATTGCATGACTGGTTGTCTTGTATTAAGCTTATGTAGTTGAAAGTGACACTACAACCTATCTTTTGCTTATCCAACTTATTTCTCCTCGAAACAAGTTAAACACATACCCACTTGTAGATCTCCTACAATCTAGATCTCCAGCCCAGTCTGCATCCACAAATCCATGTATATCCACCACTATGTCCAATCTCGGTCTTCCTTAGTAGAAAAATCCATATCTAGCAGTGCCACACAGATACTTGAAAACCCTTTTTAGTTATTTCCAATGCTCCTTCCTTGGTTTTGACATATACCTATTCAAAAATCCCATTACATGTTCAATGTCTGGTCTAGTACAAACCATTGCATACATCAAACTGCCAACTTCACTTGCATATGGAACACAAGACATGTCCTCCTCCTCTTCCTGTGTCTGGGAACACTGATCCCCACATAAATTTACACCAACATGAATAAGAACCTTGACTCGCTTACATTCCTACATATTAAACCTCTGCAATATTGTCCTGACATATTTTCTCTGATTTAACTAGAGTTTCCTCCTTTTTCGATCTCTTTTAATTTCCATGCCAAAAATGAAATTTGAAGCACCGGGATCCTTCATGTCAAATTTAGAGGACAACTGAGTTTTCACATCCTGGATAATCTCCTTGTTATTTCCTATAAGAAACATGTCATCCAAATACATAACCAAATAAATCAAATGATCACCAATTAATTTAAAATACACACAGTGATCCTCTTTGCTTCTTTTGAAGCCAAGTCCCAGCTTATAAGTATCAAATTTTTGATACCACATCCTTGGTGATTGTTTTAAACCATACAACGTCGTTTTCAGCTTGCATACCAACTCCTTCTTTCCCTTCACAACATAACCTTCTGTTTGCTTCATATAGATTTCTTCTTCTAGATCCCCATGTAGGAATGTTGTCTTCACATCCATTTGTTGTACTTCAAAATCAAATGCAGCAGCAACAGATAACATAAATATTATAGAGTTTAACTTGGCAACAGGAGAAAAAATATCACCAAAATCAATTCCCTCAACCTGGGAATAACCTTTGCTACTAACCGAGCTTTGTATTTATCCACTTTTCCTTCTGTATTTAGCTTCTTTTTAAATACCCACTTTCTGCCAATGGGATTTCTTCCAGTTGACAACTCCACTAGATCCCAAGCCTCATTCTTATCCAAAGATTCCATTTCTTCATCCATGGCCCTTTTCTAGACATTTCCATCCTCTGAATCCATTGCCTCCCTGACAGTTCTAGGATCATCATCAGTAATAGACACAACAAAATTTGAATGAAAATCAGATGGAGTATACCTTTCCGGTAGTCTTCTTTCTTGAACCAATCTCCTCAATATTGGAGTATGAGGATCTTCTTTTTATGATTCATGTTCTTCTGTAGAGTCTGATTCATCATCCTTTAAATCAAACTCTATTTTCTCTAGTTCTTCCTTACTTGGTAGGACTTCATGTTTAACAACATCCTTCATTTATCTAAATACCACATCTCAGCTATATACTACCTTCTTAGTTTTTGGGTTCCAAAGCTTATAACCTTTGAGACCATATTTATATCCAATAAAGATACACTTTTCAGCATTCTTATCTAGCTTACTCATGTTCTCCTTTGGAACATGAACATATGCATCACAACCAAATACCTTGAGATGTATGAGAGAAGGTTCCTTACCAGTCCATACCTCTTGTGGAGTATTGTCATCCAACACTGATGAGGGTGATATGTTGACGAGGTAACATGCAGTACCCACTACCTCTGCCTAGAATTCTTGCCCTAAACTGGCACCACTAAGTATGCACCTTTATTTTTCCATTAGCATCCTATTCATCCTTTCTGCAACTCCATTCTATTGAGGTGTGTATGGAGTATTCTTCTTATTTTATGTACTGCACTTCTTACAAAATTCTTCAAGTTCATTCTCGCATAACTCTCCGCCATTATCTATCCTCAACACCTTAATTCTTTTCTCT
Source organism: Picea sitchensis (assembly GCA_010110895.2). Taxonomy (NCBI): domain Eukaryota; kingdom Viridiplantae; phylum Streptophyta; class Pinopsida; order Pinales; family Pinaceae; genus Picea; species Picea sitchensis. Next base: position 39,110 of record SNQJ01S0121473.1, on the reverse strand, counting down.
GTTTGATTCTCAACAAGAACCTTAAACTCTTTAAGCTTGTAAAAAAATTTAGATTTATTCCTGAGGAAATCTATCCAAGTATTCCTCGAGAAGTCATCTATAAATCAGACATATTGTATAGATTTTCCCAATGATGGGACCGACACAGGTCCAAATACATCATTGTGAACTAGCTATAAAATTCCTTATGTCCTCGTTGCACCAGAGGGGAATCTTACCCGATTCTGCTTCCCATATAGACAATGTTCACTTAAATCAAAATCTAGAGAGAAGTTAGACATACCTCCGAACATACCTTTACCGTGTAGTAGTCGAAGACCCTTCTCTTTGATATTCCCCAGTCTTTGATGCCACAACATAACCTTTTCTCCAGAGATTGTAGGAGTTCTTTCTTATTCAAATCCAATATCGGGAACAATGGAACTATTACACCCATCACTAATAGTGTTTCCTTGCATCTTATACAGAGTTCCAAACCAAACTCCCTTTAGCAACACCATTGCTCCTTGAACCATCCTGCAGGTTTCCTTTTCAAATATTTTTTTTACCCCTGCATCGTCCATTTTTATTACGGAAATCAAATTTATGGCCAAACCTAGGATGTGTAGAACACCAGGAAGTGTTCTAATCCTTCCTCCTATGAGACTCAACTTGACTTTCCCTTGTCCTATGATTCTGGTTATCGAATCATCACCTAAGAAAACATTACCTCCATCATACCTTTAATATTCACAAAACCGCTCCTTGTGGGGAGTCATATGAAAGGATGCACCTGATTCAACCAACCATGCCTCATGATTTGCATGTGTGATTGAAGAATCCAAGTACACATCCCCTCCTTCTTCCTTGGAGGTCTTTTATTTTTTAGAAAGAGATTCTTTAGATCCCTTCTTTTTCTCAACTTTGGATCTACACTGCTTCTTGTAATGCCCATCTTTTCCACATCTCCAACATACCTTTACAAACTTTCCGGGAGATTTAGATCTACCCTTAGACTTAGATCTCCCACTTGAGAACTTAGATCTATTTCTTTTCTGGGAACGTCCTCTTGCAAATAATGCGTTTGTGCTCTGTCCTTCCATATTATTCTGTCTCATCTCCTCTGACAACAAGGATGAGACCACTTGATCAAACTTGAAGGCAGTTGTATTACTACCTATGGCCACAACTAGAATATCCCACGAGTCTGGTAAAGAACACAGTAAATTGATACATTTGTTTTCATCTGAAATTTTAATCTCAATAGATACTAACTGACTTACCACAATATTGAAGGCGTTCAAATTCTCTGCCACCGAGTATCCATGTCTCATCCTCAGGTTATACAACTTATTTCTCATGAATAGTTTATTTACTAGGGACTTAGACTGATACAACTTCCCCAACTTTTCCCATAAATCCTTGGTTGTAGATTCCTCTAACACATTCTATAATACTGAATCGGAGAGACACAGTCAGATTGTGCTCTTTGCATTCTGATCCAACTTTTTCCAGTCATCTACTGAAGTTCCTCTAGGTGCAGTACCTGAATCTACCATGATCTGCTGATCTCTGTCGACCAACAAATCTTCCATCTTGAGCTTCCACAACTCAAAACGTTTCCCATTAAACTTCTCAATCTCCATCTTCGAATTGATTTCCATTTCTTTTCACCTAAAAAATCAATACCACAGATCTCCCACTGTAACAAGGCTTATCACAGTTCTGAGCCAAACCCCTAACCACAAAGGTGTTCCCCTGAAGACAACAAATCTCTGATACCAAATGTAGATTTTAACCTTGTACAATATTTACTACAAACATATTTTCAGTAAAAGAACAAAAAAGATACCATGGAAAATAAAAACATTACACAAATATTTTTCCCCTGGAAACCCAAACCGAGAAAACCAACATATTCTATATTCATTCATAGTGATACATTGTTTACAATATAATATACATATAGGATCCAATGACATCCAAAACCCTAAACCAATGACTTGGATTAGTCAACAACCCTAATTCCTTAACCAGAAATAGAAAACAATCGGTAAAGAAACCATGTGCCAAAAAACCTCCTAAATATGTGACACATTTCCCAAGGTAGAAAAAGTTTTCTCGTGGGCGCTACCCCCCTGCGCGCCCAACACAACACAGACACTACTACTCGTGCAAAGAATATAACACATACCCAACAGGGTGACCCACTGTTGAGAGTGATGAGTAGCGTGGTCTAAGGCTGGGAGGTTCGTGGATGGTCTTCACAAAGTTGGTGGTCTTCTATAAAAAGATAAGTATCAATTATGTGTTCATTTGCATGTTGTGTATTTGTACGTCTTATATTTATGAGTTTTTCCTGTATATGTTGTATGTATATGATTACTGTTATTTCCACATTAATATGTGTATTAGAATAATGTAATTGTCTATTAAGTTTTATATGTATGAAGTTCCATAAGAGTTTCTGTGTGCCATAGCCCAGCGGGACTATGGCTGGGTATGTATATTATTGAATATCAGAAACAATGAGAAGTTCTCAATGTGGTAGTCCCCAACCTGGGTGGTTGGGTATGTTACAATATGGTATCAGAGCTCTAGTTTTCAACACTAAGCCTGGATGGGCCATGTAAGTGAAATTGAAGCAAATATTTCAAAGGGAATTGTTGTCAAAATGGAAAAAAATGGAGTTTTAGAACATCCATGAATTCCAAGAAGGCATTGAGAGCACCTTGACTATGTTCAGAAGCTCGGGAGGTTTAATGAGTCGAGAAAACCAGTAAAGGAGGGAAACCACAACAACCATGGTTTTGGGCCACAAAATTTAAATTTGGGTCATTGGATCTATTCAAGAGAAGACAGTTCCCTCACAGTCATCAGATTTGGATAAGTAGCACGGTTTCTAACCCCTCAAGTACTTTAGACTTTGTTGCTTCAGAAAATTTTAAATTCCAGAGTGGATTTACGCCTTAGAGAAATGGGATAAGTGCTTGACCATTGGATTTGGACAAGGACATATCTGAGCCATTAGATCAAGCACATATCATGAGGTGAGGCGCAGTGGTGCAGATCAGATCCCAACCATCATATCTGCATGTGAGCGAATGTGAGCCATAGATATCATCGGAGTTCAGAGGTTCGACACTCCAAGATAATAGAGTCCTTAAGCTTCTAGAAGGGAAATATCCTAAAGTTCAGAACTCCGGAGCTAATCTGGATCGTTTGTCTTTAAGGACAAGTGTTCACAGATTAGCAAGTATTTGAGAATTCAACATTCGAGAGATTTGGGGTGTATTGTGGAGAAGTCTCCTCGAGCCATAAAGTACCGAAGCTCTGAAGTCCTAGAGTGGTTCTACACTATTGATCATTTGGGAGAAGATGGACCATTGGATTTCCCATGTGGTTCAATGGTACAACACTCTGGGGAAATGTGTTTGTGATTGCGCGAACGGAAGAGTTCCCCAAAGTTCCAAAGTCTGAAAGAAATCCAGACTGTCCCATAATCGGAGACATGTGTCCATAGGTTAGCTTGTTCAAAAGTTTGATGTTCGTGTCTTTTGACGTGCTCTAGCATGGAAATTTTCGATGTCCCGAAGCACCGAAGGCCTGAAGCTCCGGGAAACAACTATTTGAAAGTTCAACATTCAAGAGTTATAAGGTATGTGGGTGTAGAATATTCCTAATCCCAAAGTGTTGAAGTCTTAGAATTTTGAAATGACGTGGCATGATGACATCACCTAGAGTGATGTGGACCTGTTCGAAAGTTTGACATTTGGGAGTTTTGAAAGATGTTGTGGAAGAAACTTCTGAAGTACCAAAGTTTCGAAGTCCCGAAGTTCTGAGGTCCCGAAGTTCCGAACTCATGAAGCACCAGAGTGATGTGGACATACTTGATTCTTGCAATATGTCATTATGTTCCATTATTTTCAAAGATCATTCATGCCAGTTAGTATATGCCATGTGTCACCCATCATATAGGGCCACATGTCCGCTCCTTATTTTCTTCCACATAGCACTCCCTTGGTGCGTGGTTGTTGATGAAGACTCTAGGAGTTCACCAATTCAACGTCCAGGGAAATGTGTTTATGTTGATGAGAGAACCTTTGAAGCGTGAAGCTCTGGAGAGATTCTCTAGGAAATTCTCTAGTTCGGTGCTCAGAGGGAGCGATGTGTGGAGTTGGCGGAACTCCCGAAACCCAAAGTTTCGAAGTATCGAAGCTCCAAAGAGGTATTGTGTAAGGATTTTCTATGTCAACATTAGGGGGAAATAAGTTATGATGTAGTAAGAATCTTCGAAGCCTGAAGTTCCAGAGCCCCAATGTCCCGAAGCTATGGATAAGTTCAAATCAAATAAGAACTTTGTCATATCCCTTGATCCTATGCAAGTTCAGTCAAAATAAAAGGGGGCTAGTGCCGAATTGATGTTTTCAAAGATAGAAGGGGACTAGAAGAAGGAATATGTGGGGTTCCTAGCTGTGCCGACTTGTGCCTAAAGATATAAATAAGGCCCATGTACTTTATGAGAGGATCCAACATGGGTCCAACATGGGTCTAAGATCCAATTAAACTCTGAAGAAGAAAAACAGTTGTACAGATATTTCCTTCTAGGAAAGAAAATTTTCAAATATTCACAACTACCTGCTCAAAACTCATAATTGAGCAAGGGAGTTGTCATTGGAAATATCTTGGACAATAGAACATAACTGTTCACCCAGAAGATTGATATGAACAATCAATTTATTATAAAATCAAAAGAAAGAAGTTAGATGTATTATTGAACTAGAATGGTTCATATTTTTCATGAAATTGTTGAGTCAGTTAGCCTGACAAAGTTCTGTTGGATGCACATTTTGTAGAGTTAACAACAACTATATTAGACCCGTATCAACACATAGTGAAGAGGGATGTAAGATACACATGGGGCTTACAGTCAGGAAGATGAGATCAAAGGAATGGATGTCCATTTGGGTATTGAAGGAACAAACTCCAATGGAAATGGAGAGGGAAAGGATGAAAACTTGAATATGGCATAAACCATTACAAATTTGTAGAAAGATGTCCAAAGTCACAAGGATGATAATGAAATCCAAGGAGCAATAGGAAGACTTCAACATGGATTTAATGCAGAGCCTGGACAAAATTGAAAATAAATTGGATAAGGAGAATGTATTAACCAAATCAGGAAGTCATAGGTCTCCTGATGAGAAAGGAAGATCAAGGAGTGCTAACATACATCACCATCGCTCACCAAGGCATTTCAATAGGAGAGCGCCCATAATATCCAGTTCATCCCTTGTTAGGATGCATCATAAAATGTCTTGGGTGGATGAACTGGGAGGATAAAAGAACAAAATCAAACCTCCTACATTTGATGGTAAGCACAAGAAGGATGAATATGTCGAGACATGGTTGCTAGGCATGAGAAAATAGTTTCAATTGCATAATTATTCTTCTCATGCATAAGGAAGAATTTCTATCTACCGGTTCAAAGGAAATGCATCCATGTGGTGGGACCAACTTGTGTAGGTGCAACACATCAAAGAGAAAAATGTTACTTGTAAGGAATTCAATAAGTATTTTGAAAAGAAATACTTAACTAAGAGATACTATGAAAATAAAATGAAAGAGTTCTTTGAAATCAAGCTTGGACGCATGACCATTGATGAGTATGAAATAAGGTTTTTGGAACTGTTGAAGTGTGTCTCCTTCATCAAGGATGAGACCATTAAGATTCAGAAGTATCTGAGTGGGCTTCCATCTTTCATCAGTGACACAATTCAATATGATGATCCCAAGACATTGGAAGAGACCATAAGGTGAGCTAAATTCCTATATGATCAACATAAAGGAAATCCAACTTTCAAAAAATCTTGGGAAGACAAGAAGAAGTTCAATATGGAACATAGGAAGAAGGAAAATAAGCCACCTTTCTTAAGAAATAGTCCTGAGGGACAACCGACTTCTAGAGATCCCAGAGGGATTGATACAAGTGGGCAAAGACCAAGGCAACCACCCATTCAATGTTGGGGTTGTAAAAGGGATCATTTGTATATATATTGTCCTCACAGAGGTGACGAAGTGAGATTTTCTCACAATGTACAACAAGATGAAATAGTGGAGGACATGGGCAGAAATGTGGCGTCTTATCTCTAAGAAGAGAAGTGACGACTGCACTCATTCTCAAGAAGATGATTACAATGAGGATGTGAAAGAAATTTTACAATAAACAGGAATTAAAAAAACCCTATACATTCAAAAACCTAACCCTAGGAGATGAAGCATCAAAAGTCATGTGCGCCCCATTTGGGTAAGTCAATACATCAACTTCTCGGGGTTGTAACTTTTGCATATGATCTCCATTTTAGGCACACGATATCCCATTGGAAAGGTATCATAAAAGAGATTCATTTTTAGGGCTCACACATGCCTTTGACTATCATTGAGAATCTTGATCTTGAAACACATTCATTTAGGCCCTAAAATGGCTCCGGAAGTTAAAACTACTAAGAATAGTAAATTGCCAAAATTGCCAGAAAACTATTTTGAGCAAGTTGGAAAAGGTGGGTGGCCATAAATATCCACCTCAATCAATATTCCCTCCATAGGAAGAAATGGTATTCATTGTGTTGAGTTTCCCCATCAGATGAGGAAATTTCTGCTGAATTTGGCCCCGGGTGAGCCACTTGCCTTGGTGCAGGAGTTGCCCTGCTTTGACGACTCGAGAGACATTGATCTACATGTCCACAATATGGTCATTGGATGCATGTTTCATGCAGTCAGGTTTGAGCTCTATTGGTGTCAACTTCTCTGCTATCTCTGAGGTGTCAAATAATGGTGGGAAATATGGCCGAAGGAGAGCCAAGTTGAAGAGTGGGTGCAGACCAAGGAAAGGGGGAATGTTGAGCTCAAAAGAATTGTCACCCATAGCCTTGGTGATGGTGTATCGCCCATAACGGAGTGGGAGAAGCTTTTGATGGGTCCATGTAAGGTGTTCTGTCTGTAAGTGCAACAAAACTTTGTCTCCCACCTAAAACTTATGTGGCACCTGATGTTGATCATGGCGCTGCTTATACTTGGAATTAGACTTCTATAGAATATCTTGAACCTACTGGTGGATGTGCTTGATCGACTCAATGAACCGGGTGGATTTTTCAGCTTCTGGTGGAGCAAGATATGGGTCAACCGAGGTGGTCACTAGGGGTAGTGCAACATCCATGGGGCCCAATGGTTGGAATCCCAACCCCACCTGAAAGGGAATGCGACCAGTTGAGATATGCATGGATCGATTGTAGCTATGCTGGGCACATGAAAGAATTTCATCCCATGTGTAGGGGTGTTTTGAATTGTACATGCATAGGATATGTACGATCATCCGATTGACGACCTTAGTTTGGCCATCTGTCTAGGGGTGGAAGGTAGTTGATTTGGTGAGCTTGGAATCCAACAGTGACTAGAGGCTCGATATGAATGTGATGAGTAACCGACTGTCATGGTCTGAGATAATGGTTTGTGGGATCTTGAAATGTACCCATACTCATTCAAATAAGAGCTTGGAAGTGGATTCTGCTGTGATGTTCTTCTTGCAGGTGGCTAGAATCACCATCATGGAAAAGAAATCAACAATCACAAAAACAAAGTCATTTCCCCTCTTGGTGGATGGGAGGCCCAACATGTAGTCCATTGAGATGGATTCCCATGTCCTGTCAAGAGTAGGAAGAGGGGTGAACAGGCTCTATTTCTTAGTGGTCGGTTTGGTAATAACACAGGTGGTGTAGGATCTGATACTTTCCGACATCCTGTCGAAGTTTCGGCCAGTAGAAATGTTTCTGGAGCACTTCCACTGTCGTTTCTATGCCAAAGTGTCTTGCCACCCGACTATAGTGAGATTCCAAAATCAGCTTCTCGAGCTCGCTTGATGGAACATAAAGATGGCCCATATGACACAACAACCCATCTTGAAGATGGAAATTAGCAACCACTGATTGCGTGCCCAACATTTGGTAGGTGGTGGAAAAGTTAGGGTCTATATTGTAGAGGTGGAGCCATCTAGATGTCTCGTGGCTGCAATATTCTAGCACCGTGGTGAATGTCGCAACTAGAGTTTGGCTGAGGCAATCAACAACTTGGTTGGTACTTCATGTTTTATACTTGATGTTGNCTACTATAAGTATGTGGACCACTTCTGATGGTGATCATTGTGCAATTTTCCTTTGGTATCCATGAACTGTAGTGGCTTGTGATAAGTGTGGATGATTGTCCCCTTCCCAAGAATGTAATGTCTCCACTAGCAGCATGCTTTCACAATGGAGTACATTTCTTTGTCGTAATTAGGGTACTTACAGAAAACATTTGATAGTGTCTCACTATGATATTCCATGGGGTGGTCGTGTTGAGTTAGAACAACGTCCACAACATAGTCTGAAGCATCTATCTCGATCTCAAAGGGATGTTGCAGGTCTAGAAATGAAATTACTGGGATGAGCACAAATGATTCTTCAAGTCATCGAAGGCTTGTTTTTGGGACAGACCCCACACAAATGATTCCTAACCACCACCCCTAGTTACTTGGCTGAGTGTTATAACCCTAAATTGCACCAGACATACTTACATGGCATCAAGCCATATCAGACTCCTTCTTTGCCAAAACACTATTGAACAAATCTTCTTAAAAACCCCCTTTATAAAGGCCCATGTGCCATGCTCCATTACTGCACGCGTGTACACGCTAGCTGCTCCAATACAACCCATGTGTACCTACAAAAGTACGGAAAAAGGAAAGTTGCTGACGGAACACACAACTTTGGGAAAGTTAACTAAACCTTTTGGCCATGTATGGCCGGTCATTCGACCAAATACCTAGCTCCTTCTAGCCTATAAAAGAAGAGGTAGGGGTCCCATTTGAGAGGAGGAAAATCATAGTAAAGAGACTATACCCAATTGAGCATTCCCCTTGTCCCAAAATTTAGCCATCCTTGTGAAAAGAGAAGTATAGAGCAAAGCAATTGGAGGACAGTTGAAGAGGAGCCTAGGACCAGTTTCGAGGAGCAGTGCCGACCACATATTGTAAGTTTACTCTTGTGAAGATTAATATAAAAGGAATACTTTTCCCGTCTCGCCATATCATGTGTTCAAGTTGAATGTTTATTTTATGATATTGTCACAACTAACCCAACAATTAGTAAATGAAATGCATGTTCACATCTTTTTGTTTGTTCATGTGTGAATGCAGGTCAGCTTTGGGAGGAGGCTTGAAATCAAAGAGCAAGTGAAAGAAAAGGGATCAACATCAAATGGAGGACTTAAGGTAGAGTTATTGAATCTCATGTACACCTTTGTATTGCATGAATGTGGGGTTTTGTTTTGGAAGAATAGGAAAGAGTAGAGGCCTTTGAAATGGTCATTTTCTACATGCATGATTAGAGACCTTAAACGCTAAGTCCATAGGAGGGATTCCCACCCACAACACTGAGGGCCCATATGACATGAGAGAATCCCAACACGAACCTGTGATAGAAATTGACAAGGCCCAAGAAGTTCCAAAGTTCAGTGAGTGTGGTTGGGGTTGGCCAGTCACAGATGACCTGGAGCTTCGCTGGATCCACATGCACACCATGTCAATCAATGATGTAGCATAAGTAATGGACCCTTTCCATCCCGAAGGATCATTTTTCCAAGTTTGCATATAGTTTGTGTTGTCCCAGGGTGTGCAAAAATTGTTGAATATGTTGCAAGTGTTCCACCCAAGTCTTGTTGTAGATGAGGATGTCATCCATATACACCACTATAAAATTATTGGTGAAAGGTCATAGGATATCATCCATCATCCTCATAAAAGTTACTGAAACATTTGTCAAATCAAAGGGCATGACCAACCATTCAAAAAGACCTTCTTTTGACTTGAAGGTGGTATTCCATACATCTTTCTATTCTATTGGGACCTGGTGGTAGCTAGACTTCAGATCAATCTTACTGAATTATTTGTCCCCCATGAGCTGATCAAGGAGGTCGTCGATTCGGGGAATCAGGTATCGATTTCGGACTGTGATTTTATTCAGGGCCCGATAATCAATGCAGAGTCGGCAGGTCCCATCTTTCTTCTGCACTAGCACGATTGGGCCCCCACAAGGTGATGAGATGGGACATATGTGCCCCTTGTGGATCAGTTCTTGGATATTCCTCTTGGTCTCATCGTTTTTTAACACAGAGCGACGATAGACTGGCCCATTGGGTAGCGGTGCGCCTAGGGTCAGATCGATGGAATGCTTGACCTGGCAGTGCAGAGGTACGTCGGTAGGAGAGGAGAAGATATCTGAGTATTCTTCTACAACCTTATCCACTTTCTTCTATTGTGTGGAGAGATCGGTCGCAAAGGCCTTGGATGTAGCTGCAATCTTTTTCTCACTCTGAGAGCGAATAAAAAATAAGACAAATTTCCTAGTCTGAGAGATGAACTTCCTGCATTTCTTGGTAGAGATCAAGGAAATAACACTATGAGGTACTGCCTCGGGTATCCTGTACATTTTTCTGTTCAAAGTAATAATAACACTACGAGGCCTAAACTCATATACAACATGATGTTTCCATAAATAACGTTGGCCCAAAAGAACATTACAAACTTCGATAGGAGAAACATCACACAATACCTTGTCTTTGAAGGGCTTGATGCCATATGACAGTCGACACTATTGGATGACGTGGAGATCGCTTCCTTGGTGGAGCCATCCAATTGTGTAGGGTTGTGGGTGCGGCATTGTCGCCAGGGCTAGATGCTTGACGACCTCTGCTGAGATGAGGTTCTTTTGGCTACCACTATAAATGATGAAGTGCAGTGGGGTACCTTTTACCCACATCTATGAATGGAAGAGGCGCTCACCTTCTTCTAGCTTGTTTGGTTCACCAGGATGAATCTCGGTGGTAGCAACAGTGGCACTGGGTTCCGCATCAATGATCCATCTTCCCCTTTCTGGTTCTGACTCAAAGTCAGAACCCATATATGATTAAGAGGCTTTCACTTTGGCCACCATTGTCTACTTTGAGTGGAATTCAACAATGTTATGCCAATGGCTCTTATGGAAGTCACACCACATCTCGATATCTTTCTTTGTCTTTTCAGTGTCCTTGTTTGCTTGCGACTTGGACTAGTTGTCCTGATATTTTCCATCTTTTCTCTGTCCTTTTTTCTATGGGTTGGGGTTGCCCCTTCCTAGATTTTGTTGTGAGTGGTTCCCAGGCCCAAGTTGTCGCATCTTTTGTTTGGGCTTATTTTCGATTTTGACAACATATCAGTAGGTCTCACCCAAGGAAGAGATGTCTAGAAATTAAATTTTGGTATGGATGTATCTATGTAGAGCACCTCTATACTTGAGCACCATATGTCACTCTGAATCTTCGATATCCATCTTGGTGCGCCATGTATGGAAAATATTTGTGAACTCTGGCACTGCTTGGCCTCTTTCTTGACGTAGTGTGGTCCATTTCGTATACAAGTCGTCATAACTTCAGACAGGGTAGTATTGTTCCTTAATAAAATCCCTGAAGGATTCTCAGATGGCCGCAACTGTAAATAATGAAGGTTCCTATGTTTCCTTTTTCTCACAAAAAGTTTCCCACCAATCTTTGACATGGGGAACGACTTTGAGCAGTGAAAAAGTAATCCTTTCTCTATTCGAAAAGTTATGGATAGAAAAATACCCTTCTAGTAGATTCAATCGCTTGTCTACAGCATATGCATCTATCTAACCTTCAAATATAGGAATATCGAAGTTGATTTGTACCTTCAAGGAGGCGACACTTCTGCTCAAGGAAGATTCATCGCCTGTTGGTAGCCACCGAAAGATTTGCGTGAAACTATCCATCATCTCGTTCCTCTGTTGGGTGAGGGCTTCCTCAAGCAACATTTTGAAAGGATATCCTGTCCCATCATCTTTATTTTATCCTGCCATGAGAGGTCACTTGGGCATGCGAGAGATTTTTTCCTGAAGAGAAACAAGCTCGAGACCCAATTCTCAGTACCCTGACCTCGTTGGGGACATGTTGTTAAGGTCCTAACTCGCACATAGGTAGATCAATGTATTCAGATGTAATAAAGGTCAA
>SNQJ01S0121473.1:0-27028 GCA_010110895.2 Picea sitchensis | reverse complement strand
ACACGAACTGACCACACAGCTTGAATCTGTCTTTGCATCACTCTGCACCAAACTCAAAATCCCTACAAATGACTCTTTTCCTAAGGCACATAAAAAGACTGAAGGTGAAACTTCTTCCCATTCCTTTCAACCCCATCACTTTCCAAGGGACATACGCCTTCCGCAGGTGGATGTCACCAAATTTGATGGCTCATACCCCACTGGTTGGATCACACAAATGGAACATTATTTCTCTCTCTACAACATTACAGATGACTTGGCCAAACTCAGGTATGGTGTTCTCCATCTAGATCAAGAATGCTAGCAATGGTGGAAATGGAAAAAAACTTCCCGTCAAGGATATATTGCTTGGACCCAATTTGTTGCAGAGCTTTATGAACGCTTTGACACTAACACCAACCATTTGGGCCATTTGACAAAATTGAATCAATCAGGCACAGTCGAAGACTTCATAGCTGCATTTGAGCGTCTAGCTTTTCGAACAGAGGGCATGACTGATGCTTTCTTTTGAGAGTGTTTTATCAGTGGCCTCAAGGAGGAGATTAGGGCCCATGTCCTCATGGCTCGACCTATGACTTGAGTGGAGGCTACCAAAAAAGATAAAGAAGCACAAAAAATTGTTTCCTCTCAAAACCGTAAGCCTTCCTTTATCCTGCGCCCTAAACCAGTAAACCCCACTACTCCCTCCGCCCCATTAAAAATCCAAAAATTGGCCAGGGCTGAAATGGTTGAACGCCAACTCAAAGGCCTCTGTTATAATTGTGATGACAAATATTTACCAGGCCACAAATGTAAGGAACAAAAGATCTTTATGGCCATCTCTGAGGATATTCAAGAAGAAGATGTTGACACTCCCCCTCTGCCCGAGTCACCAGAAATCTATGATATAATCCCTCCCTGTGACCCTCCCGAAGTGGAACCGATTATTTCTCTCAATGCTCTCACCGACTTCTCTGTCCCCCAAACCCTCAAGTTAATCAGTTACATCAAGCAACGAAAGGTCATCATTCTGGTTGATAGTGGCAGCACCCACAATTTTATTCATCGTCGCATTACCCAAGAAACCCATTGCTACATCCATGCTGTCAACAATTTCCAAATCATGATTGCCAATGGTGGTTCTATGAAATGTGGCGGGCGCTTTGAAAATGTGTGTCTCCAAATAGGTGACTACCACCTCAAATCCCATATGTTTTCTATTGACATGGGCGGTTGCGACATTGTGTAGGGTGCAGACTGGCTAAGGACTTTGGGTCCCATTCTCATGGAATTTCAGAGATTAACCATGCAATTCGACCAAGGAGGCCACCAATATAAATTTCAAGGCATCGCTGTTGGTTCACCTGAGATCATCAGTTCTCATCGCATGGAAAAACTTCTCAAAAAAGGTCATTCTAGTGTCATTGTCCAACTCCACGCCATACAAGCCACAGAGACACCACCAGTGCCCCAAGACCTCCAAGCCCTCCTCTCTAAACATCAAATAGTATTTTCCACTCCCCAAGGACTCCCCCCTTCCCGAAAAAGGTCATTCTAGTGTCATTGTCCAACTCCACGCCATACAAGCCACAGAGACACCACCAAAGGCTCCCCAAGACCTCCAATGCTCTCCTTTCTAAACATCAAAAAAATATTTTCCACTCCCCAAGGACCTCCTCCTCAAGTGGTCCATGATCATTCCATTCCCCTTTGTCCCCAGAAGCCTTCAACATACGCCCATATCGCCACCCTTTTCACAAAATGAAATTGAAAAAATGGTCCAGAACTCATCACGAGTCATCCGGCCCTAGTACCATCCTTACTCCTCTCCGGGTCGCCATGGTAATCAAGAAAGAAGGTTCTTGGAGAAATGTGTCCTGATTTCTATGCTTCAACAAACTAACCATCAAAGACAAATTTCCCATTCCCCGCCATTGATGACCTTTCTGTGATGAATTGAGTGTTTCCACCTTGCAATTTCAAACTTGATCTTCGGGCTTCGCAAATAATACCATATATACGTATGAAAGAGGCCGGTATTCCCAAGATTGCATTTCACACCCATGAGGGCCACTATGAGTTTTGGTCAAGGCTCTTTGACTTGTGTAATGCCCCCCCTGTAGCCTCATGAACCGCAAGTTCCTCGCCTCTCTTTCTCCTTCATTTTGTCTTAGTTTTGATGGATATACCATATAGAAAAACTTGGACATATCATCTTAATCATGTGGATCAATTTCTCCACATACTCTCTCAGCACTATCTTTTCCTGAAACAATTCAAATGTTCTTTTGGTGCCTCTCAAGTAGAATACTTGGGTCATACAGTGGGAAAGGATGGCGTCTGTGTGGACCCGAGAAAGATTGAAGTTATGCAAGATTAGACTCACCCAAAGACTCTCAAAAAAAAAACTTGCGTGGATTTTTGGGCCTCACAGGTATTATCGCAAGTTCTAAGTAAGAACTATGGAAAGATTGCATTACCTCTCATGGCTCTCCTAAAAGAGAACTCTTTCACTTGACTCCAACAGTTGCTCAAGTTTTCAAACCTTGAAGATGGCCATGTGCACCACTCCTGCTCGCCCTTCCTACTTCACAAAGACTTTTGTGTTGGAATGTGACACTGTGAAAGGAATTGGTATTGTCCTTATGCAATAGGGTCAAATTTTCGCCTTCATCAGCAGGAAACTATTTGAAAGGAATCTGGAAAACCCATTTATGAAAAAAGAAATGTTACATTCTGCATGCCACGTTGAGTTGTGGCGTCCAGATTTTGGGGCAATAAGCCCAAATTAAGATGCACTATCAGCCTCAAGTACTTTCTGAACAACGCATTTCCTCCTAGTGAAGGGCAAAGACAATGTCGTGGTAGATGCAATCGTCTCCGAAAATATGAAGAAGAAGGCTCTTTTCTCTTTCCTTCATTGTAATTCGATTGGTCGGGTCAGGCTAGGAATGGCTTCAAGATCCTAAAAGTTTGCATATGATCCAAATATTAACCTATCATACTCCGCTCCTAGGATACTTCCTATTCCGTGATGAGCTTCATACAAAGGTCGCTTTGTATTTATGAACAATCCAAGCTCAAATCCATATCGTTTCGAGTTTCCATGCTACACCACAAGCACTCTCATGGTTCACTAAAACATATGACCGAGTCAAACTTTTTCCTGGGATGGTATGAAACAGACATCTGTAATTTTGTCACTAAATGCGAGGTGTGTCAACGCTAACAAGGAGAAATAAATAAATCATGCACCTCCAACCGCTTCCGATTCCCCGCTATTTGGAAGGATATCTCTATCGACTTTATTACGCTTACCCAAATCGGGAATAAATCAATCATAATGGTGGTGGTGGATCACCCTCCAAGTATGCCCATTTTTGTTTCCTCTTTTCCACCCATTTACTGCATCCATGGTGGCTCAAATTTTCATGACCAGTTCGTCGCATACATGTCGTGACTCTATTGCTTCGATCGCTAATCTAACTTTCACAAGGAATATGTTTGAAAGAATTGTTTAGCCATAAGGCACACAATTGCATCTCTACCAGCTATCATCCCCAAACTGATGGTCAAACTGAAGTTGTCAACAAGTGTTTGGAAACATCATATCTCAGGTTGCCTCCTAAAACACCACGGCTCAATGGTTACCCTCAATAATGGTGGTACAACACTATTATTACCATACAACCGCCATTCACATGAATCCTTTTGAAGCAAGATATGGACAAAAGCTACCTTCATTTCTCTCATACTTAACTGTGCACTGGTTGTCCGGAAGCGTTGACTCAAACACTACAGCCTCGAGTGACATCCTTCTCACCTTAAAGGACAACCTGGTCATGGCACATAATAGAATGAAGCAACAAACAAATAAAGGTCATTTTGAATGCCATTTTATTGAAGGGGAACATGTATTTCTTCGACTACAACCCTATAAACAAACTTCACTCAAAATGGACAACTTTTAGAAAATTTCTCCCAAATTTAATGGTCCTTATATAGTTCTCAAGCATGTGGACAAGTCGCATCGCTTAGCTATGCCCATCACCAGGCTACATCCCGCTTTTTCATGTTTCACGTTTGAAGAAGGTGATTGGAACCAGCCAATTCAGTTCAACCTTCCGTGAGTTAATAAGAAGGGTCCACGATACAACCGTAGCGCTTTGGGACTGGCCGCGAGCGTCACTGCGATCGAGAACCATCAATAGGCACAAAGGAAAGACATGATCAACAGATGCCACTGGGGAACCAACTACAATTCTGCAGAACAAGCTTCATCTCAAGCCTCGAGGACAAGGCTATTTTTATGGATATGACATGTTATAGTCCTAACCCCATTATAGGTAGATCAATGTATTCGATGTAATAAAGGTCAATTAATAAGTCCTTTCAATAAAATAGAATAAGGAGGATGTAAGAGCATCTCCATTAGAAGCTCATTTGCATGACCTCTAGATGCTTCTCCTTAATAGACATATTTAGTATAACAGAGGCGCAGGGTATGAGAACCCTAGCTTGAAGATTGTTGTAACAGCCGCCGAGCCGTGAGGTTGCCTCAAGAGGCCTCGTGAACATTTCTATCCTCAATCAAAGTACTATTTCATTGCTAGTTTCAGATATCACTCGTATCAGGAAGATTATGTCGATATTTTATCATATTCACATTTCTAGCATTTCATTTTGTTCTGCATATTTTATATATCCTGCATTCGTACATGCATTAAGACGATATGAGAAGACTGCTCGATACCACCGATCCGCATTTTATGAGGGGAACAAAATGAATAAATATTATGAAAATATTCTTAATACGTATCAATAGAGATACGAAACTGATTTCTATTCAATAACGAAATAACTGAAACTGTAAAATGCAACAAAACAAGCTTGGCCGGAATGGTGGTGCCTTATCTCTAAGAAGAGATGTGTGATGGTTGCACTCATTCCAAGAAGATGATTAAAATGAGGCTAAGTGAAGGCCTTTTTATCAGAAAGAAGGAATGTCAGAAACCCCATAAATCCAAAAACCTAACCCTCAGCGTGATGAAGCACCAAAAGTCACATGTATCTCAAGGCTTGGGTAGTTGTTACATCAACTTCTCGAGGTCGTGAATTTTGCAATGATATCCGCTTTTAGGCCCACAATAGCCCTTGGAAAGGTATCATCGAGAGATTCATTTTAGGGGCCTTAACTATTCCTTCAATTATCATTGAGAACCTTGATCCCTAAAACCTTTATTTAGGCCCTCAAATGGCCCCCGAAGTTAAAAAAACTACTAAAAAATAGTAAATAACCAAAATTGCCTTAAACCTGCTTTGAGCGAGTTGAAAAGGTGGGTGGCCAACGACATCCACCTAGATCAATTCTTGTGCATAGGTACTTTATTTCCTGTATGAATCACCGCTATTTTATGCACGTAACTATAGATCTCTATAACTTTAAGATGCCGTATCGCCTCACTCGAAAAACATTTAACCCACAATATTTTTCCAAGGAAGGTGCTTTGATATCCCTTGTAGTATTCTAGATATAAATTAGTATGTAGAACATTACAAATATTTAGCTATAAATGGAAGAGAAGCAATGATAGAATCAAAACAATACTAGAATAACACCATGAAGAGCACCTTTATTAATGATAACGATTTTCACTTTCCTATTCGAGGGGAAACCTCCAGAGAGAAAGAGGATATATTACAATATCCAAGACACACGCATAATTTCTACTTCTATTTTATATAATTTCCATCTACTAAAATAATTAATCTAGGAAGATCCTTCTAGAAGGTTTTTTTGATAGGTCTCTTAGGATTTGACTTATTCTTCCCATTGCTAGGCACACACATTGGTGCTTATTACATGGAAATGTATTATTCTATCTACGTGATGGGTTTGGGAGGTTAGATCCCTAACATAATTCATCAAATGGTTCTCTATATCTTTGCATTCATTTGACTTTCATTCTAAGTCTGAAAATGGTTGCAAAATTCATTCTTGGTGAAATACTCTTCTCTTATCAGATTGTCTTTCTTATTCTATCACCATATCACAACAATTCAAATGTCTATATTGATGCCATATATCTTTATTTTGAGTGTTCATGTCCATATTAACCAATCTTATAGGTTAGGTGATTGATATATCGTAGTCTGAATCCATGCCCAATGAAGATCTTCTCCTCAACTCTACCACAATCTCATTTTATAAACCTTGTTATTTAAGAGATCTAGCCTTTGCATGAAATTCCAAAATCAATCAATCATTTCAGTGATTGATTTGAAGACAAATATTCCTGTCTGGGTTGGAAGGATAGCTTCTATCCTCAAGTTGGTTTGTTGTTACCTCTGTGACTTACCTCCATAACTAGGGAAATTTATGGAGTGATAACATTACCCTCAGGGTTTTCTTTGTAGATCTTCAAAGTAGGGAAGTTCCTTCCTTCCTAAGATGGAAAAGCTGATTTTTCCTTGATCCATCGCTTTGAGAATTGACCATATGGCATTATTTTTGCTTCCTGCTTTTTGAAAAGTGGTGGGATTTTTTTTCCCACCATCATTGAATCCAGGGATGCTTCACATCCCATCCGGATCTATGTTCAGAGGATTTTTATCATTTGGGAGTCAAGAAAATTATACTCTTTTAATTCTTCTAAGAGAGGCCCTTGAATTTATTTGGAGTTCCATTCTGTCAATTTCATCTCTATATTTGATAGGGCCATGTCTTCCTCCTATTTTATTTCTTTATTCCAAGTGATGGAGGTCTCCTTAGCTCTCTCTTGAGGTTTTCCATAAATTGGATGGTTTCTAATTCCATGACGTGTCGATCATAAGGAGCCCAATAATCCTTAATGGCATGCAAATAGGATTTGGATTCCAACCAGAGAGGGTTGAATTTAAAAGGACTAGGTTTTTTTTTCTAGGACCATCATTTTCAAGTAGGATTGGGTTATGGTACAATAATCCACTAGAGGCCACCCATTGTCTGAATCTCTTGGACCCTTTAAGGAGAGAGATTTAGAGAGTAAGAATATGTCCAATCCTTTTGTACCCTATCATTCCTTGAGCTCATATTCCTCTAGGTGGGGCATAATTTGATGGGTTGAGTGTCTGAAAACTCAACTTCATCCAATTTTGAAATGATAAAGTTAGAGAGGGGGTCTCTTTGTGATGAGGGCCACCAAATTTCATTGAATCCCAGTGTGAAGTTTAAATCCCCACCTATGATTGTGTGTTGATGTATATCCTTGTTGAAGAAGGATTTCCATAATTATTTTCTGTCAGAGTAGGGTATGTATACATCGATACAAATAAATTTGAGGTCGATATCACTGGAGAAGAAGTGTGTGAATAGGGAAGAAGGAAAGGCCCATAATTTTAAGAGTTTGAGGGCAGATTTATTTCCACCTTTGATGATAATTTCATGTATTTTAATAAGCGTGAAAACAACAAAAGGGGTCTGGATGGGTGGGTGGGACCATGAAGAAAATGGGTGTCAAATGATAGGTACCACTGTGGCCAGGGAGAAAAGGGGGATCCAAAAGGATATACACAAATAAAGGTGTCAGATAAGGATCAGGTCCACAAAACAATTGTGTTAAAATGATAGGTATCAATGGAATCAAGAAGAGAGAAAACTTCCAAGAGGATAGGTCCCAAATAAGGTGTGCCTGAGGGGTAGGGAAACATCCATGGGAATCTTAATTGGTTGAAATCCGTTGAGTTATACTCCAACGGAGTTATACTCACCTAACACACTGGCAAGGATTTAAATTCCCAAATGTTTAACAGAAGAAATGTGTAGTAATTTCGAACTGTGAATGTAGAAGGCATCATTGCACTAATAAATAGATCTGATTATTTTATTTATTTTGTTTCCATTCTAGGGTAGGATATTCATGGTTTCTAGATAAGGGTTTTCCTATGATATATCTCTCTTATATACTTGTGGGGTCTAAAAGAAGTACTCTCTACCCAATATCTCAGGCACCAACTAGTTATAGGCTAGACTATGCCCTTAGCCATACTACCCAACTACCTGTACCAGAGAGGAGCCCTTCCCGAAAGTGATTTTCTCAAAGGGAACTATAGTATTCAGTGACCCATTGGTTTATAGAGGGCTTCAGAGATCTAGGTCGATCCAGATAAAGGTGGATGTCCCATGCACTACCACTGAATTCCGGGTACCAACAAAGGGTTACAAGGGTGGCCAACATATCTAATCCAAATTTTATGAGTAGGAACTAAATGAATATAGATTATTAAAATATTATTAACATAGAATAACAGATACAATAAAAATGGCTTTCTATTCAATAACGAAATAAGTTGAAACTGTGAAAGGCAATGGAAAACAAGTCTCGAATGGTATGCCTTATCTCGAAGAGATGTGACCATCACATTTAATTCGCAAGAAGATGATTATACGAGGGGACGCAAGGCCTTTTTACACAAACAGGAATGCTTAAAACCTTAGACATCCAAAAACCCAACCCCAGGAGATGAAGTGCCAAAAATCATGTGGGACATGTTTGGTTAAGTCAATACATCAACTTCCGGTTGTAACTTTTGCATACGATCTCAATTTTAGGCTATCGACATCCCTGCTTGGAAAGGTATCATTGAGGAGATCTACTTTTGGGGATCAAACATGCCTTTGGCTATATGGCAAATTTGATCCTCTAAAACTCTCATTTAGGCCCCTCAAATGGTCCCTGGGTTAAAACTGCTAAAATTTATAGTAAATTGCCAAAATTGCTTTAAAATTGTTTCGGAGAGCGAAGCTGAAAGATGGGTGGGCCAATATCCATCTAGACAAATCCACCCTCCTTAGAATAAATGGTTCCATTGCTGTTGATTTTCCCATCGATGAGGAAATTACTAATTTGGCCCCGTGGTTTACCTTAAGAAGTGGTGCAAGAGGCTTCTACTTTGACGAATGGGACAAAGATGGATCTCTTTGTTGTCGAAGTTCCATTGATTCATTTCCACAATATGATCAATGGATGAATGTTCCATGCAGTCAGGGTTGAGTTTTTTTTGGTGTCAGTTGTTCTGTTACGTTTGAGGTGTCAATAATGGTGGGAAATATGGTCAAGGAGAGGCACGTTGAAGACTAGGTGCAAAACTACAAAGGGGAATGTTGAGCTCAAAATAATTGTCACCACAACCTTGGTGATGGTGTACCCATAATGGAGGAGAATATTTGATGGGGCCTCAGAAGCATGCTCTCTCGCGAAGTGCACCTATAATTTGTCTCCAACCTGAAACTTGTGTGTTACCCGGTGTTGATCATGGCATTCTTATACTTGGTGTTAGACTCCCTTGTAGAATATCTCCGAACCCATCGGGAGGATGTGCTAGATCTCGCCTAATGAACCGTGGCTTTTACACGCCTTGGTGGAGCAAGAGACAGTCAGCCGAGGGTGGTCAATGGGGTAGTGCAACATCCATGGGGCCCAAATGGCTGGAATCCCAACCCCACCAAAGGGAATGTGGGCCAACAGCTATGCATGATCAACAGAGCTATGTTGGACATAGAGAATAATCTCATCCCACGGTGGGGGTGTTTTTGAATTGTACATGCGAGGGATATGTACGATCATCCTTCGATTGACGACTTCGCTTGGCCATTTGTCTCAAGGGAAGGCAAAGGATTTGGTGAGCTAGGCATCCAACAATGACCCTAGGTCTGGGACTGTAATGTGCTAAGTAACCAACCGCTGCGGCCCAAGATGGCACGAAGTTTAGGGATCCAAGAATGTACCCATACTTGTTCAAATAAGAGCTAAAGTGGCTTCTCCCTGCGGATGTTCTCTCATGAAGGTGGTTGGTTCCATCGTGGAAAGCAATCAACCACAAAAACACAGTCGTTTTCCCTCTTGGTGGATGGGAGGTTTGACATGTAGTCCATTGAGATGGACCTCACACCACAAGAGTAGGAAGATGGGTGTACAAGCTATGTTTCTTAATGGTCGGTTTGGCAATAACATATAGGTGGTTCAAGACATGATACTTGCCGACATCCTGTCAAAATTTCGCTCCAAGAGAAATGTTTCTACAACACATCCACTGTCTTTTCTATGCAAAAGTGTCTTGCCACCCGAATGCAGTGGAATTTCCAAATCAACTTCTCATGCTCGCTTGAAGGAAACAAAATATGGCTTAGATGACGAAAGAACAACCCATCTTGAAGATGGAAATTAGCAACCACCGACAGCGCCCAACATTTGGTAGGTGGTGGAGAAGTGAGGTCCGTTCGATGTGAGGTGGGGCCATCCAAATGTCGTGGCTGCAAGAGAGTCTAGCACTGCAGGAATTACAACTAGAGTTTGGCCGAGGGCAATCAACAACCCGCTTGGTATCACATGTTTTATTTGATGTTGAGGTGGAACTAATATAAGTATGTGGACCACTTCCTTGCATGCATCATTATGCAATTTTCCTTGTGTCTCATGAACTGTAGTGGCTTGTGATCAAGCAGGGATGATTTTTTCTTTCCAATAATGTAATGCTCACTAGTGGCATGCTTTCTCACAATGGAGTACATTTCTTTGTCATAATTAGGGTACTTACGCATAAACATTTGATAGTGTCTCAATATGATATTCCATTGGGTGGCCGTGTTGAGTTAGAACGGCACCCACAACATAGTCCCCAAGAATCTATCTCAATATCAAAGGGATGCTGCGTGTCCGGTAATGAAAGTAATGTGGATGAGCACAAACGATTCTTTCAAGTCATCAAAGGCTTGTTTTTGGGATAGACCCCACACACACTTTGCCTTACCGCCACCCCCTAGTTACTTGGCTGAGTGTTATAAACCTAAATTGCACTTCGACATATTCTACCTCGGCATCGTGCTTATCAGACTCCTTTCTTTTCCAAAAACACTATTGAAATTTCTTCTTAAAAACCCCTTTATAAAGGCCCATGTGCCTCGCTCCATTAATGATGTGTGTACATGCTAGTCGCCTCCAATACAACCCGCAGGTACCTACAAAAGCATGGAAAAAGGAAAAGCATGATCGAACACACAACTTTGGGAAAGTTAACTAAACCTTTCGGACATGCATGATCGGTCATTCGACCAAATACCTAGCTCCTTCTAGCCTATAAAAGAAGGGGTAGGGGTCCCATTTGAGAGGAGGAAAATCATAGTAAAGAGACTATACCCAATTGAGCATTCCCCTTGTCCCAACCTTTAGCCATCCTTGTTTAAAGAGAAACATAGAGCAAAGAAGTTCGAGGATAGTTGAAGTGGAGCCCGGAACCAGTTTTGAGGAGCAGTGTTGACCACATATTGTAAGTTTACTCTTGTGAAGATTAATACAAAAGGAATACTTTTCCCGTCCTGCCATATCATGTGTTCAAGTTGAATGTTTATTTTATGATATTGTCACAACTAACCTAGCAATTAGTATATGAAATGCATGTTCGCAGCTTTTTGTTTGTTCATGTGTGAATGCAGGTCAGCTTTGGGAGGAGGCTTGCAATCAAAGAGCGAGTGAAAGAAAAGGGATCGACATCAAATGAAGGACTTATGGTAGAGTTATTGAATCTCATGTACACCTTTGTATTGCATGAATGTGGGGTTTTGTGTTGGGAGAATAGGAAAGAGTAGAGGCCTTTGAAATGGTCATTTTATGCATGCATGATTAGAGCCCTTAAATTCTAACTCTGTAGGAGGGATTCCCCCCCACAACACTGAGGGCCCATAAGATATGAGAGAATCACAACACGAACCTGCGATAGAAATTGGCGAGGCCCAAGAAGTTTTGAAGTTTAGTGAGTGTGGTTGGGGCTGGCCAGTTACAGATGACCTAGAGCTTAGCAGGATCCACATGAACATCATGCCAATCAATGATGTAGCATAAGTAATGGACCCTGTCCATGCCGAAGGAGCATTTTTCCAAGTTTGCATATAGTTTGTGCTGTCGCAGGGTGTGCAAAACCTGTTGAATATGCTGCAAGTGTTTCGCCCAAGCATTTTTGTAGATGAGGATGTCATCCAGATACACCACTATAAAAGTATTGGTGAAAGGTTGTAGGATATTGTCCATCATCCTCATAAAAGTTGCTAGAGAATTTATCAAACCAAAGGACATGACCAACCATTCAAAAGACCTTCTTTTGACTTGAAGGTGGTATTCCATACATCTGTCTATTCTATTGGGACCTTGTGGTAGCTAGACTTCAGATCAATCTTACTAAATTATTTGTCCCCCATGATCTAATCAAGGAGGTATTCGAATTGGGGAATGAGGTATCGGTTTTAGACTATGATTTTATTCAGGGCCCGGTAATCAATGCAGAGTCGCCAGGTCCCATCTTTCTTCTACACCAGTATGATTGGGCTCCCACAAGGAGATGAGCTGGGAAATATGTGCCCCTTGTGGATCATTTCTTGGATCTTCCTCTTGATATCCTCAGTTTCTAACACAAAGAAATGATAGACTGGCCCATTGGGCAGCGGTGCACCTGGGGTCAGATCGATGGGATGCTTGACCTAGCAGTGCAGAGGTACCCCGGTAGGAGAGGAGAAGATACCTGAGTATTCTTCCACAAACTTATCCAATTGCTTCTATTTTGTGGAGAGATCCGTCGTGGAGGCCCTGTATGTAGCTGCAATATTTTGCTCACTCTAAGAGAGAATCACAAATAAGACAAATTTCCCAGTCTGAGAGATGAACTTCCTGCATTTCTTGGTAGAGATCAAAGAAATAACACTAGGAGGGACTACCTCGGGTATCCTGTACAATTTCCCGCTCAAAGTAATAATAACACTATGAGGCCTAGACTCATATACAACATGACGTTTCCATAAATAAGGTTGGCCCAAAATAACATTACAAACTTTGATAGGAGAAACATCACACAATACCTTGTCTTTGAAGGGCTTGATGCCATATGACAGTAGACACTATTGGATGATGTGGATATCGCTTCCTTGGTGGAGCCATCTAATGGTGTAGGGTTGTGGGTGCGACATTGTCACCAGGGCTAGCCACTTGACGACCTCTGCTGAGATGAGGTTATTTTGGCTACCACTATCAACGATGAAGTGTATCGAGGTACCTTTTACCCACATCTGTGAATGGAAGAGGCGCTCACCTTATTCTAGTTCATTTGGTTCACTAGGATGAATCTTGGTGGTAGCAACAGTGGCACTAGGTTCCATGTCAATGATCCATATTCCCCTTTCTGGTTCTAAATCAGAGTCAGAACCCATATTTGATTCAAAGGATTTCACTTTGGCCACCATTGTCTACTTTGAGTGGAATTCAACAGTGTTATGCCAAGGGCTCTTATGGAAGTCACACCACTTCCCGGTATCTTTCTTTGTCTTTTCAGTGTCCTTCTTTGCTTGTGGTTTGGACTGGTTGTCTTGATATTTTCCATCTTTTCTCTATCCCTTTTTCTATTGGTTGGGGTTTCCCCTTCCTGGATTTTGTTGTGAGGGGTTCCCTAGCCCAAATTGTCGCATCTTTTGTTTGAGCTTCTTTTCGATTTTGACGACATATCAGTAGGTCGCGCCCAAGGATGAGATATCCAGAAATTCCATTTTTGTATGGATGTATCTATGTAGAGAACCTCTATACTTGAGCACCATATGATGCTCTGAATCTTATATACCCATCTTGGTGCACCATGTATGGAAGATATTTGTGAACTCTGGCACTGCTTGGCCTCTTTCTTGACGTAGTGTGGTCCATTTGGTATACAAGTCGTCATAACTTCCGACAGGGTAGTATTGTTCCTTAATAACATCCCTGAAGGATTCCCAGGTGGCCGCAATTGTAAATAATGAGGGTTCCTATGTTTCCTTTTTCTCACAAAAATTTTCCCACCAATCTTTGACATGGGGAATGACTTTGAGCAGTGAAAAAGTAATCCTTTCTCTATTCGAAAAGTTATGGACATAAAAATACCCTTCTAGTAGATTCAATCACTTATCTACATCATATGCGTCTATCTGACCTTCAAATATAAAAACATCGAAGTTGATTTGTACCTTCAAGGGGGTGGTGCCTCCGCTCGAGGAAGATGCATTCCCTGTTGGTAGCCGCCGAAGGATTTGTGAGAAACTATTCATCCTCTCATTCCTCTGTTGGGTGAGGGCTTCCTCAAGAAAATTTTTGAAAGGATCTCCTGTCCTGTCATATTTATTTTATCCTACCATGATAGGTCACTTGGGCATGCAAGATCTTTTTTCCTGAAGAGAAACAAGCTCGAGACCCAATTCTTTGTACCCTGACCTCGTTAGGGACATGCATTAAGACGACAAGGAGAAGACTACTCTGATACCACTGATCCAGATTTTATGAGCATAAGAAAATGAATACAGATTATGAAAATATACTTAACACAGAATAAAATATATATAGTAAAATTGGTTTTCTATTCAATAACGAAATAAGATGAAACTGTAAAGTGCAATGGAAAACAAGCTTGCTGGAATGGTGGCATCTTATCTCTGAGAAGAGATGTGACGACTACACTCATTCACAAGAAGATGATCACAATGAGGCTATGAAGGCCTTTTTACAATAAACAGGAATGTCAAAATGCCTAGAAATCCAAAAACCTAACCCTAGCAGATGAAGTGCCAAAAGTCATGTGGGGCCCATTTCGGTAAGTGAGTACATCAACTTCCTGGGGTTGTAACTTTTGCATATGATCTCCGTTTTAGGCGCATGATAGCCTGTTGGAAAGGTATAATCAAGGAGATTCATTTTTGGGGATCAATCATTCCTTCGGCTATCATTGAGAATCTTGATCCCTAAAAACCTTTATTTAGGTCCTCAAAATGGCCCCGGAAGTTAAAACTGCTAAAAATAGTAAATTGCCAAAATTGCTAGAAAACTATTTTGAGCGAGTTGAAAAAGGTGAGTGGCCACCGATATCCACATGGATCAATATGTTTGCATAGGTACCACTTGTATTTCCTGCGTGTATGAATCCCTGGCCGCGAGTTTGTGCGCGTAAGTATAGATCTCTATAACTTTAAGATGCCAGAATACGTCTCTACCCTGAAAAAACATTTAACCCACAATTTTATGCCAAGGAAGGTGCTTTGATATCCCTTGTAGTATTCTAGATATAAAGTAGTATGTAGAACATAAATAATTTAGATAGAAATGGAAGAGAAGTAATGATATAATCAAAACAATACCAAAATAACACCAGAAAGAGCACTTTGATTATTGATAGCAATGTTCACTTTCCTATTCGAGGGGGAAACCTCTAGTAGAGAAGAGATATATTACAATAATATCTAAGACAATATTTCTCATACCCTCTACTTCTATTTATACTCTATCTATCCAAAATAACAATCTAGAGGAAGATCCTTCTAGAAGCAGAAGCTTCTATTAGGTCTTCTTACATTTGACGTATTCTTCCTTATTGCTAGGCATTATTAATATTGGCCTTTATTACATGGAATTATATTATTCTACCTACGTGAGGGGTTAGGGAGGTAAGGTCCCTAACATAATTCATCAAATGGTTCTCTATATCTTTGCATTCATTTGACTTTCATTCTAAGTCTGAAAATGGTTGCAGAATTCATTCTTGTCCAAATGCTCTTATCTTATAATATTATATTTCTTATTCTATCACCATATCACAACAATTCAAATGTCTATATTGATGCCATATATATTTCTTTTTAGTTCTCATGTTCATATTAACCAATATTATAGGTTATGTGATTGATATATCTGAGTTTGACTCCATTTCCAATGAAGATCTTCTCCTCAACTCTGCCACAATCTTATTTTATAAACCCTGTTATTTAAGAGATACAACCTTTGGACGTAATTCCAAATCAATCCTTTCAGTGAATGATTTGAAGACAAAGATCCCTGTCTGGGTTGGAAGGACTAGCTTATAGCCTCAAGTTGGTTTTTCATTACCTCTGTGACTTACCTCCATAGCCAGGGGAATTTATGGAGTGATAACACACCTTGTGGTTTTCTTTGTAGGGAGCTTCAAAGTAGGAAGTTCCTTCCTTCACAATATGGAAAAAGGATTTTTCCTTTGATCCATCGCTTTTGAGAATTGACCATATGGTATTCTTTTGTTTCCTATTTTTTGAAAAGTGGTGGGTTTTTTTTTTCATCTACCACTTGAATACATAGGGATGTGCTTCACATCCTCCATCTGGATCTATGTTCATGAGGATTTTTATCATTTGGGAGTCAAGAAAATTATACTCTTCTAATTCTTCTAAGAGAGGCCCCTGAGTTTCTTTGGAGTTCCATTCTGTCAATTTCATCTCTATCTTCGATAGGGCCATGTTTTCCTCTTATTTTATTTTTTTATTCCAAGTGATGGAGGTCTCCTTAGCTCTCTCTTGAGGTTTTCCATAAATTGGATGGTTTCTAATTCCATGAGGTTTCGATCATAAGGAGCCCAATAATCCTTAATGGCATGCAAATAGGATTTGGATTCTAACCAGAGAGGGTTGAATTTAAAAGGACTAGGTTTTTTTTTTTAGGACCATCAGTTTCAAGCAGGATTGGGTTATGGTCCAATAATCCACTAGAGGCCACCCATTGTCTGAATCTCTTGGACCCTTGAAGGAGAGAGAATCAGAGAGTAAGAATCTATCCAATCCTTTTGTACCCTATAATTCCTTGATCTCATATTCCTCTAGGTGGGGCAGTATTTAATGGGTTGAGTGTCTGAAAACTCAACTTCATACAATTTTGAAATGATAAGGTTAGAGAGGGGGTCTCTTTGTGATGAGGGCCACCAAATTTCATTGAATCCCAGTGTGAAGTTTAAATCCCCACCTATGATTATGTGTTGATGTATATCCTTGTTGAAGAAGGATTTCCATAATTATTTTCTGTCAGAGTAGGGTTTGTATACATCGATAGAAATAAATTCGAGGTCGATATCATTGGAGAAGAAGTGTGTGAATAGGGAAGAAGGAAAGGCCCATAATTTTAAGAGTTTGAGGGCCGAGTTATTCCACCCTTTGATGATACCTTCATATTTTACTTAAGCGTCAAGAGCTAGAAAATCCCAACCTAGGAAGGAGCCAGAAAGGGAAGTCTCGACTTTATTCCTAACAATCATGGTTTCCTAGAGAAGTAGGATGGAAGGGGTGGATAAATCAGAAAGTATCTGCAAGCCTAATATTTTGGTGGGGTTATCCATCCCATGGAAATTGTGGGAGAGAATGAACACCAGGAAACCTTTCCATGGGAGTTTTCTCTTAGATCCCCAAGGAGAGATTTTTTGTTTCCTATATTTGATCTTAGAGATGAATTTGTTTTGTGCCTAGGAGAGATAGGATTTCCTTCCTCTCGTGATCCGAATTTTATGAGAAGAAAAAAATGAATACAAATTTATATTATTAACAAAAAGATACAATGAAAAATAACAAAGATACAATAAAACTTGGCTTCTATTCAATAACGAAATATGCTAAAACTGTAAAATACAAACTGAAACAAGCTTGCTACAATGGTGACGGCTTATCTTTGAGAGGAGATGTGACAAATAAACTCATTCAAAATAAGATGGTTAGAATGAAGCTCCAAAATCCTTTTTACATCAAACGTGAATTCCAAAACCCTAGACATCCAAAAACGTAACCGTAGGAGATGAAGCGCCAAAAGTAATGTGGGCTTGTTGGGGTAAGTTGGTACATCAACTTCTCGAGGTCTTAACTTTTGCATACGATCTCTATTTTAGGCGCACGATAGCCCATTGGAAAGGTTTATCTGAAAAATACACATAAATCCATAACATTTTAACTCCATCAATAGTGTGTTTGTGGCGGGCCCAAAAAATGTTGTTTAGGGCCTCAAAACAGTCTCAGAAGTTTAGGACTAGAAAGCTAGAAAAAAACTGCCAAAATGAAAACTGAAACTGCCAATATGAAATCTGTATGTGAGCCCATTGGAATAGGTGGGTTGATACCGATATCCACTTGGATCAATCCTCCCCCCTAACATAGTTACCAAATTAATGAGAATTGTGACCTCAAAACGAGAACTCTAGCCCTTAAAACCCATATTTTTGCATAAAAAACATGAAAATCAACCCCCAAATCAAAAAGTGGTGCTACTGGTAGCACCATTTTTTGTAAGAGGAGTTACTCTTTGACCTTTCATTTTATGTCGAGATCAAAAGTAATATGTTTTTCAAACCATGTGCTTAAAGGATCAAATGGCTACTCAAACAAACTTTAAAATCAAACCCCAAATAAAAAGGTGGTGCTCTTGTTAGCACCATTTTTTTAACAGTCCAAAATTACAATTTTTTTTCAACCATGGGCTTAAAAGAATAAAATGGTTGCTAAAAAAAACTCTAAAATCAACCCCAAATCAAAAGTGGTGCTATCCAGCTAGCACCAATTTTTCTGACTGAGTCAAAATTACAACTTTTTCAAACATGGCCTTAAAACATAAAATAGTTCCTTAGAAAACCTTAAAATCAACACCTAAATAAACACGGGGCTACCTAAAGCAAAATGTTTTTTCAAATGCTAAAATTATAGCTAATTAAGCGTGGTCTTGACAACAAATCCCTACAAAGAAAAAAACCCCAAGAGTGAAGTCTAAATGGTCACTTGAAGTTGTTACTAACTTTTTTTTTCTTTCTTAAATTTATTAAAAATAAATAAAGAGAAAAAAGAAAAATTATTCACAAATATATTTTTAATGAAGACAAAACACATTTAAAAATATATTCAATCTAAATTTAAAAAAAGTATAAAAACTTAACAAAATGGTGAAAACCAAGAAAAACTAAAAATAAATGATTTTTTTAAATTTGGTCAGGAAAACAATAATTGAAACAAAATAAGTTCTTTTGTTAAAAAAAAAAAAAAGCCTTCAAACTTAAAAAAATATTACGGGGATCACGGCCCCTAGGTTCGTGGGGGGTTGGCACGATGTTCGACATCATGCCAGCTCCTTCGTAGGCTTGGTTCAGTTTCCATGGGAGTCCATAAGATCTTGACCAAATCCACGGAGAGGCTGACACAATGTCGAACATCATGCCAGCTGACCAGGTCTTTTAAATGGACACATAATAAAAACACATATATATATTTTATATATAAAACACATATAATGTATTTATATATAAAATACACACATATATCATATATGTATTTTATACATAAAACACACATATACAATATATATATATATAACATATATATGTTTTATATATAAACACACATATATATAATATATATTTTTTATATATAAAACATATATGTGTTTTATATATAATATATATATATGTTTTTCATATATAAAACACATACATTTGATATAAAACACATATATATTTTATATATACATAAAATATTTATGTTTTTATATAATTTAATTTTATATAATATATTAATGATTTTTTTTTTTTTAAATGTTATTTTTAAGATTTTTCATATAATTTTAACTTGTTTTGTAATTTTAATCCGTTCTAATTTATTTTGTTAATTGTTTTTAAATTTTGTATTAAATTTAATTCTAAGTTTCTTTGAGTTTTTTTTTTTATGTATATTTTTAAAATTTTTTTGGTTTTTTTTTTTTTTTTTTATTTTTTTTTTTATTTTATTTTAGTATTTTCAATGTTTTTGGGGCTATAAATTTTTTACCTTTTTTTTTTTTTAATTTTTATCATTTTCTATTACTTTAGATATATATCTTTTTAATTTTATGGTTTTCCTCTATAATTTTTTAGGTTTTTTTCAATAGTTTTTTTTCATTTAATTTTTTTTTAAATGTTTTTTTTTAAATTTTAATTCTTTTTTGTTCTCTTATTTTTTTAAGTTTTGAATTGATCAAAAAAATGATTTTTTTTATATATTTTTAGTAAATATTTAAAAATAGTGTTATTTAACTACAATTATTTTCTATTGAAGTAAAGGTAAAACAATGTGTTAAAATATTATTTTCCACTATATTTTAAAAGTTTGAAACCATAAATTTAATTTAGGACACATAATTACATGAAAATCTTAACTTAAAAAAAAATGGTGTACAACATTTTTTAACATTGGATTGAACATGAAAATATGATTAAAAAACACCGCGAATAAAAAAATTGAAAATAGATGAAAAGCAGTGTTGAGAAAAGAAATAAAAAATAAAAAATTTGAACAGATTTGAAAATAAATGAAAAACAAGCATTTAAAACAAAAGTGGAAACCTTATGTATCGAAAAATTTAAAATATAAAAAACACCTAAAGGGAAGAGTTGCATTGGCACCATTTTTAAAAGCAGGGGTAAAACTTGAGCCCCCAAAAACAATAATAACTCTCTATAGAGTTCGTTAAGTTGGTAACTATGTTCCCTTAGGAAGAAATGGTCTCCATTGTGTTGATTTCTCCCATTAGATGATGAAATTTACGCTAAATTTTATTCCGGGTGGGCCACTTGCCTTGGTGTAAGAGCCTACCTTCTTTAACAACCTAATAAAGATGGATCCATTGTTGGCTGAGGTGCCACGGACACGTGTGTCCAGCCAGTATGTGATCGGTGGATTTCTATTCCATGTAGTTAGGGTTGACATCTATTGGTGTCAACTATACTACCTACGAGGTGTCAATAATGGTGGAAAGTATGGTTGAAGGAGGTCCACATCAAACCGCGTGGGGTACCAAGACAAGGAAGGGGTCCAAAAAATAGTATAAAGGTCCATAATGGAGCGGACAAAGATTCCAATGGATCTTGTAGGGTGTTCTTTCTGTAAGTGTAACCAAAATTTATTTCCCACCTAAAACTTGTGGCTTTTAGATGTTGATCATGGCCTTCCTACTTGTACTTGGCATTGGAATTACGTAAGATATCCTGAACTTGTTGGTAGATGTTTTGGATCCGCTCAATGAATCAAGTATCTTTGTCGGCTTCAGCTTGAGCATGGGTTTATTTCCCACCTAAAACTTGTGTGGCACCCGATGTTGATC
Source organism: Picea sitchensis (assembly GCA_010110895.2). Taxonomy (NCBI): domain Eukaryota; kingdom Viridiplantae; phylum Streptophyta; class Pinopsida; order Pinales; family Pinaceae; genus Picea; species Picea sitchensis. The sequence continues at coordinate 6,107 of SNQJ01S0121473.1, read as the reverse complement.
ATGACGCTACTTGTACTTGGCATTGGAATTCTGTAAATTATCCTAAACATGTTGGTAGATGTGTTGGATCCACTCAATGAATCAAGTATCTTTGTCAGCTTCAGTTTGAGCATGGGACAAGTCTTCCTGGGTGGCTTCAAGGGGTGGTGCAACATCCATGGTACCCAATGGTTGAAATCCCAATCCCACCTAAAAGGGTCTGTGGTCGGTGGAGCTATGTATGGCTATGTTGTAGTTGTGTTGAACATAGAGAAGACTCTCATCCCATGTGCAGGGATGCTTGGAATTGTTCATTTGTAGGATGCACACGATCATCCGGTTGATGACCTTGGTTTGGGAATCTGTCTGGGGGTAGAAGCCAGTGAATTTGGTTGGCTTGGTGTTCAACAGTGACCAGAGGCTCAACTAAAATGTGTTAAGGAACCAGTTGTACCAATCCGAGAGGATGGTTTGTGGTATGCCAAAATGTACCTACACTCGTTCGAAGAATAGCTTGGTCGTGACCTCTGTTGTGATGCTCTTCTTCCAAGCGACCATAATCGCCATTTTAGAAAATTGATTGTTATGAGAAAACTCTGCTATGTACAAGTGAATATCCCCTTGGATTCTAGACCTCTAATACCAAGACAAAAAGATACAAATGGACACTAACATCCCTTTGAGATTTTTCTAACTAGACAAAAAGAGAGAAGGAGATGAAGGTGATCATACCTATTTCTGATGTTTGTTCTCGTTGCTCCAATGTGAGTTCGGTGTCCAAACTCTTACACATAGCTTGATACCTGCAAAACTACAGACAACAAAGAGACACAAGAAAACTCCTACTCTAACATATTGGATTAAACAAATTCAACTAAAATAGACAAGAATATGTAATATACACAAACTAGAAGGGAATAGGCCAAGTATATTGATGAGAACTTGAAAGAGTCACTTAGAATCATGGATGGTGTTGTAGCAGCTTCTCCAAATCCTCCTCGTCCAACCCCTTGCTTGAAACATCCACGATGAGAATGACAATACTTTTTTTTATTATTTTCCTCCTTGTCCACCATGAGAATGCCTCCCTTTATAGGCTTTGAGAGGCTCAACCACCTTGGTTGTATTTGGGATAAGCTAAGTGTTAACGCTTGAAATTGGAACGATGAATACTGCTCGCAAATGATTGCCAAAATATATCATTTATTATAAGAATAATAATAATAAACTAGTAGGTGGGACCCCCTTGTAGACTAGTGGCGCTATGGTGGATATGCTGCACTCATATCTTGTTTCTATTGTGATGATAATAACACAATATTCTACAGTTCGATGTTTCAAATTGTGTTTTAAAATGTTATGATGACATAAGCTAATGGTTGATTATTGCATGGAACTGGATTGTTTTGAAGTCCATTCACAAATTGTATTAAGGCTTCATTATGGATAAAATGATCATTATCGGTTTGATTTGACATTTCAATTAGACATGGGTTAATTGTTTTATTTATGATCTTGATTATGGATGATATCGAATCTTTTTCAAATTAAAGGACTATATACAAGCCCTAAGGTTATGTGTAATTGTGACAAAATGAGGGCACACAAACCTTTGTTGCTAGACTTATGCACTTGTTAAAAGATATATATGGAAGCACATGGGGTAATATTGTGGCACATTGTTATTGTTAAAAGAATTTGACATTACTTTGGGTGGCGCACTATGTAAATGGATATAGCAATGGGATATTTGGTTGAATTAATGGTTAATATTAAGGTGGATTGGATGGCTTGTACGCTGAATTGAATGGGGAAGGGGAAGGAACCGATGTTCATTTACTGCATGTCACTCAAACAACCCTCGAGGCCCATCACCCTATCCATACTTGCATTTGTTTTTTTAGATCTGGTGGTTGTTGATTCTCCACGATTTTCGGTTGTGAAAGAAGATACAATCTAATTCTCTCATTCAAGCAATATTTTCCAGGTATGCTTCCTTATTTTTCCATCCATGATGGCTCCTCTACGTTATGAATCAATTTTTGGCTCAAAATGGCTTGAGGTCTATGTTTTTCTTAAGTTTTTTTGGACTGTGTATGAGTGTCATGCTTATGGTTTCTTCTGGTGAATATTCTAAAGGTCGAAATTTTGGAAAAGATAAATGGATATACTTTTTGTGTATAATTTGTGAGTGATTTTATTAGATAAATAATAGAAGAGGCATGCTCAATCGGCTTGAGTTTTTGGGTCTGACCCTCTGTGGAAATTTATGTTTTTGATTGGCAAACTCTGAGATTTGCGCATTGGTTTTGCAACCAGTCTTGGTGTTGAGTTTTTCCACTCCTTTTCATTTGTGTGGTTAATATGTTCATTTTTTTGGGTTGCAATATGAGTTGTTAAGAGTTGGAGTGTTTCTTTCCATGTTTTGGCTGAGCCACAAACTGTTATGTATTATGGTGTTTGTTGTTGTTACATCACACACACATATGATTTATTTTTACTAAGGTTATTCCTTGTTTATTAGTCATAATTATTCATTATCCAGTCTCCTATTATTTAGGGGAGAATATTCCACCTGGAGAATATTCTATTTCAGTTGACACTTCAGTTTGACTAGTTGAGTTGAGTTTAGATGTTTCATTGGGATCATCACCATGCAACATTGGGATCATCACCATGATAATTCAACCTTTCCTTGGTATCATCACAAAAGTGGCTCATTATCCTTGATTCCCTGAGTTAAATCCTCACTACTCTCTGTTCAATTAGTTAACTGAAGACTAGTTGACCAGTTAACTCAACTAGGTGGCAGTTCACTCCCATAACTGCCTGAGAGACTAGAATAGGTGGCAGTTCACTCCCGTAACTACTGGTGTGTGTCCATATCACTCTAGACTACCACTATGGTGCATTGGTTCACCTCAATTCAAACTCATTGAGCTATACAGAGTATATCATGTGTAAATTATTCATTTTTCACAACGGTTAATGAGAATTCTTTCATTCTTTCTCTCCTTCTTCTTCTTTCTCAAATTCTCTTTGCAAATGTGTATATTATTGTTTAGATAGATATATTTTGTGTAGTTTCAACACATTTACATGGTATCATAGATGACAGACTGCTAAGAAAAATCTACACCAATTTTCTTTGCAGGTACAAAAGATTGAAGACAACAGAAAGATGGAATTCCAAAAAGAATTCATTCTTACACCTTACAACTATTTTGCATGGAAGGAGAAAATATCCAGACATATTTGATCTAGAGGGCTATACAAGTTAACCATGAATATAGATACAGATCCGACATCAGCCATAGAAAAATCCAAGTACTTAAATCGCATGGATGAGGCACTCGGAACAATTTGCAGTCTTATTTCTACCGATCTCCTTTTTCACATATCTTCCTGTAAGACTCCCAATGAAGCCTAGAAAATATTGGAAGGGCTCTTTGGAAAATAGGATGAGATGAGGGGACACATACTGGAGGTGGAGCTTCTCACATTGGATCCAAAAATCTTCGACAATATCCAATATTTCTTTACAAAATTCAAGGATTTACTGTCGCAACTCAAAGCTTGCGGGGTTGATAAATTGACAGAGGAGAAACACATGGTTCTCACCATTCTCTCCAAACTTGGTATTGAATTCTCTGTATTCATATCCACATTCCATATTGTCATATTCACCTCCAGAGCCACTTGGAAGATGCCTTCTCTTGAGGAATTTATTGAATCCTTGACACAAGAAAAAACCAAGCTCATCAACATGGGCACAATTAAAGGCCCAAGGGCGCATGCACTCACTGTTCATGATGACAGTCACAAATATCATAAATATAAATATAAATATGAGAGGAAAGCTAATTCACATCCGAAGAAGGAAGGGTACACAAAACCCTTCACCGATGCCTCCGGATCCAAAGGGGAAAAGGGAGGAAAAGGGGAGAAATGTATGTACTGTCACAAAGGATTCCAATCGGAATCTGCATGCATGAAAAAATAAATATATCTGATGTATCAAATACTTCAGAAAAAAACCTTGGAGATCGCATCCCCGAGGGTGGAAAGAAGAAGAAGCCAGAATATCTATTGGCACAGGGGTAGACCCAGGGTTCAACGCTCAAGAGCGCACCGACAAATCCCTAACTACTGGCCCTTTCGACAACACCTGTGAAGAAGATGAAGTCTCACCCGAGGTAGAGGTAAGGGTGGTTGCAAGACTCAAGTGTATGCAACCTTAGCTGAGACACAGATATGTGATTATATTGCTTACAACGCACTTAGCATCAATTATTTCCTAACATACATTCATTAATACACTTCGCAGAAAGAACAAAGCACTGCAGTAATTACTCAGATCTAGCACTTAGCAATGATAAACATGTTATACTGAGTAGATTAATCACTTAACATCTTATGTATCATATCTAGCATGCATTCATATATCATAAGCAAAAAGCATCAATAAATCTATCTAAACATATCAAAGTAATTAGCAAGAGAGAGACAAACATATCAACATAGTACACAGAGTTACCGTGGTTCACCCCCACCCTAGGGCTACGTCCACAAAGTCTTCTTTATATTATCTTGGTCAAGCAGTTACAACACAGAGCTTCGATGACCCTTACCCCACATATAACAAGAGATCTGCGCAACACGCTATATCCTCTTTCCCTGGGTAGATCCAAGCACTAAGGCTTCTCACACTCTGTGCATTCAACACTATTACAGCATGCATAGAGCTCTTATAGTCACATAGACTTCTAATCACATAGATCTAACTTATGCACTAAGCCATCGACTAGACAGGGACTCTTTTCTTACATGGCCTAGACCTCTATTTATACATATAAAAAGGCCTAAACAAGGGCCGACATCCCTTTCCCATTACAATATTCCCAAAAAACCCAAAAAGGTTCCACAAAAGGTGGCGAGATCTCATGATCTCCGCTTCGACATGCGCTCCATCTTCAACAGGTAGTCAAAGTACCAAATGGTCAAATATGACCAAGTATTCCTCAAAACTTGGTCGAGGGCCAATAGGCCCGCAACACTCACCTGTGACTCGTCCCGAGTCACTCTTCTCTGGGTAACTCTGCCTCGAAGGCCTCTATCTTCACTCAAGCTTCTTCGACCTATTGCTTTTCTACTGCTTCTTGCTTAGAAAAATCCTAAATGAGTGCATTACTAACTAGTCCTTCTAAGTGCTTCTCTGTTGTGTTCATGACTTGTTCCAGGTCTTTCCCTTGGCTCTCAATCTCTAAGAAGAGTTGACATGCCCTATCCTGCAAAGGTTGAAGTTGCCACGTCACTTCCATGACCTTTCTTTGGATCATATGAATCTGCTGCTGCACGACGCGTTGTTCGTGGGACCTCTTCATTTTCTCTATGGTCAGTAGGGCCTTCAGCTATACCTGTAACTTCTTGGCTTGGTGCTTTGCCTCCTGGAGTTGTGACTCCAATTTATGCAATTCAGGGTTCTTGGATAGGTTCTCATGTATCTGTGCACTTCTACTACTTAATTGCTTACATTCTTTAGTGAGTGCCTTAATCCTTTCTACTGTACTTCGGGCATTCACTTCTCGTTGGTCACGTTCTTCTTGTGGAGTAATTAGTATAGCTTGGAGCTCTAGTTCTACTACTCTTTGTTGCAGTTGCTGAATGATTTCAGCAAGATTCATGTTATATGGGTTCTTCTGCCTTATGTTCTAAGCCAGTCACAGAGAGAAATGCTCTGTTGACTACTTCTTCGATCCTGATTTGCTTCACGAGAAGTTTCTCCTTCTCCTTTTGGATCTTTGGGGGTTCTTTATCAAACTTCTCTTCGATGACCTGTTGGATTACTGAGAGGGGGGATGAATCAGTAATATCGTAATTATAATCCTTTGTCTTCAAATGTTATATCAATGTATAATTATTATCCAATAATGATCAGTAAGAAATAAACAATCACAGACATACACAATACACCAGTGTTTTACATGGAAACCCAAATTGGGAGAAAACCATGAAATATTTTTTCTTATATGTCTTGAAGAATTACATTCATTGGAAGCACCAACTTCCTTTGTTTTCCAGCTGCAACTGGAAGGAGGCTCCAACCCCCTAGTTTCTTAGGCTACAAC
>SNQJ01S0121471.1:10538-31889 GCA_010110895.2 Picea sitchensis | reverse complement strand
GAATGAAGTTATGACTACTCTTGAGAATATTGTTGGTGCATTCTTCAACCCAAAAGGAATGACTTTGTACTGGTAGGATACCCATTCTGTGGAAAAAGTTGTCTTGAAACTGTCTTCTGGAGCTATCTTGATCTGATGGTAGCCTGTGAATCCATATACGAATTAATATTCTTCATGGTATCCCACATTATCTAATACCTAATATCTGAAAGGGGTGGGAAAAGGATCATGTAAGAAAGCATCATTAAATTTCGTGAGATCTACACAGATCCTTATCCCTCGTTTTTTTCATGTACTACCATAGGGCTTATCCATTCTGATTCTTCTATTGGTTCTATGATTCCATCATCCAACATTCTGTCAATTTCTTCTTTTACTTTCTTCTTATATATTGGGTTGAGTCTATACGGTTGTTGTCTAAATAATATAGCCTCAAGTTTGAGAGCGATATTCATCTCTCCTAGCTCTCTTTCTATGCCTTTCATCTTTGTAAAGTTTGTTGGGAATAGGTCATTGTACTTGCACAACAACTCTATTATTCTTTCTATTGTTTGTTCATCCCAGTAATCTCCAATACTGGCCATTTTCGGATTATCATTTGTCCCTATATTTACTTTCTTCACCTTCATTGGACCAACAATTACTTCTTATTCCAAAGATGGACCTTCTACCTCTTTTTCTCCTTCAATTTTTGTAATTTGAATGTTATGTGGGTCATCTTCATCTGGTGCTTCTTCCTGCACATGATAGCATGACAATAGTTCTTTCATTATCTGTCTATTATGTTGTTGATACTCGGTTAGAATTTCAAACTCTGGTTTCTTAATAAATATCACCTCTCTGATTTGTTTGAGTGTTGAATCGATGTTGGGGTTCTCATGTTCAAATGAGAAAGTGACTATAAAATTATGTTCTAATGTTTTTCATTTTGTAGTTTCTCTGCGCAATTCCTGGTATACATACCAATTTTCTTGAATTACTTCCAATGTGTGAATAAAGTGATGAGGCCATTCTTCTAGTGGTGTCATTCTCCATAGTGTTTTGTACTTCTCCAAGTGTTCGACTGGTGTCCCATGTCCATCATATCTATGTAGTTCATTGCTTCCTTGTTATGCATTGAATCTAATGAAAAATAATCTCTTACATTGGTACCAATCCTTGACTGTCTCTTTGTGTGCACCCCACCATCTTCTTGGTGTTTCCTTGAGTCCTATGTCCGGAGCTAAGAGCCTCTGATTCTCTAACACTTCATCTTCGTATCTTGTTAGGAATTCTTATAAGTCATTCACCCCATGAAAACTGGGAGGTTCTCTTATCTCTGTATCTATCCATCTTACTTTGTGGTCTATTCTTGCACACCTTATTGTGGATATTGTTAGCACCATGATTTTCTTAGCTAAGATTAGAGGTTTGTCAACAATTTGCAAAGTCATACCTGTTAGCACCCATATTGTTTTTATGCCTGTCATCATCTAACATCTCCAAGGGTCAGTTCCAAAAGGAAACTTTTAATTTATTATTTTCATTTCCATTTGCAACTGTGCGATACAAAATTTCTATGCGCTACATAGAGCGCTTCACCACAAAAAGGATTCTATCATGCAGTGGATTTTGTCATGCAGTGGATTTTGTTGTGCACTGGATGTGATCATGCAGTGGATTTCATCGTGCAGTGGATGTTGTCATGCATAGGATGTTTTTGTGCAGAGTATTTCATCATGCAGTGGATTTCATCATTCATAGGATGTTGTCTCACAGAGGATGTCACCGCGTAGTGGATTTCATCGCGTAGTGGATGTTGTTGCGCATAGACTGTTGTCGTGCATAGGATGTCATCGTGCAGTGGATTTCATTGCGCACTGGGTTGTCACACATGGAATGTTTTCGTGCATAGGATTTTTTCAAACAAAGGATGTTATCGCGTAGTGTATTTCATCGTGTAAGGGATTTCGTCGCGTAGTGGATTTTCCTGTGCACAGGCTACAGGTCGCACTGCACAAATGACTGGTTTAGTGTCAACTTCAAGATGAATTTTTGACCAACTGGAGAGGAAATTTGAAAATCCCCGAGACATTTTTGTTGATGACAAACCAAATAATACAAACCTCTCTCAGATTTGAAAAATGTGTCACGGATTGGGATATTCTAAGGAATCTTTGAGACCTATTTTTCCATTTTCATGATTTCTTGTCCGAGACATGTTTTTGCAACATGTATTCTGGCCATCAAGAGATGAATTTCAAGAAATAGAGAGAGGTTTTTGTTTATAACGATATTATCTACAAAACCCTCTCTCAGTTTCATAAAATAGTTTTTTATTTGTGATATATGATGTCATCGTTAATGCCTATTTTCCGAGTTTGATGTGCAATTCTTTGCGTTTTTTGATGTAGGTTACTGTTGGGTAGAAGACTTGTTGTGCAGTGGTGAAAGAGTTTCCAAAAATGTACATGATGACTTATCACAACCATATGGTCAATTTTTTATCATGATCAATGATTGTAAATAATATTTCGGTTGCGATTATGATTTGACAAAGTCAGGTTTTCTATTTTTAGTAAATCTGTTGAAGTTATTGTTCTCTTTCAAAGAAACCAGATCCACGATTCTAGGGGGGAGTAGTTTGACCCCAATAACCAAGGGTGACATTAATTTTCTATATATGGGGATGATTTTCATGTAAATAGGGTTGGTTGGAAAAATTAGTATAGACAACGTCTATTGAATTTAATTTGAGTTCAATCGAAACTTAATGCAAAGGTCTTGTAGCTTTGTTGAAAACATTATAATTGTAGTAGTTGGATGTATTGTTTCCTTTCTTTTCATACATGCTTCCTGTTTTCTTTATTCATATATTTTTATGTCTGAATCAGAATGAATTTTTGAACCCGGGATTCGCTGCACAATGCCCCTTGTTCACACCATTAGAAAAAATGTATTTCTTCTAAAGTTAACTCTGAATTCATCCTCAACAGTGCTCTGAGTTGCTTCCTGTGTTTTCTCCTCACCACACACAACAATTTTAAAATGAAGAATTTTTCTCTCTTAGCCTTTATCTTCTCAAGTTCAGTCACAGAGTCATTTGTTTCTATCGTTTTCTTGAATCGAATCCATAGCCCAAGGTCTTACTCTCTTGCGCCAATATAACCAGAGCTTATTATTTCAAAAGGTGTTAAATATAGGCAACAACTTTAAATCCATACCCTGCATTGAGATAGTGTCTCCCGAGAGATCCCTCTCTAGATTCGAAAGGCTAGTTTCGAGTCTCAAAGTTGGTTGAAAAAATTACCTTTGTCGTCTGTTTCTCAGCCGAATAGATTTACAGAGTGCTAACATTCTGGCACCATTGTCGAGGAGAGAAGGTGAAATCTTCCTTGGGAGAAATGACAAAGTTCAGATCTAACTACTAATGGTGAAAAGTATTCAAACACAGAACGGTTATACATCATTCACCCGGAGACTCCATTTTCAAGAATCTAGAATTCAAAATTTTCATGGCGACTCCACTGTCCAAAGAGTCAGTAGCCTAAAGATTTTATTGATGACTCCACTGATTCAAGATGGATTACAGATATGCAAGGTATGCTCCAATGAATTTCTCTCATATTCTTGTCTTTCCAAATCGTATTCCTCACATAGATTGGGAAACATATTTTCCTAAATTCGAATATGGGAAAGGAAATGATGTTGCCTTGCACTTGATAAGATTTCACATTCACATATGTAAGCTGGGGGTTGAATTTCATGAGGATTGTTTGATGAAAATGTTTATGGCTACTCTAGAGGGGAAATCAAGATTATGGTATGAAGGTTTAAAAACAGGCAGATTATACTCTCTTAAATATTTCCATATAACATTCTTTAAGCATTATGGAGAATCGAGTCCTTCATTCTTGGTGTTTGAATATTGTTGTAATTTTTTTGAACATTTCATTAAGTACCTTGAAATTTAATTTGGTGATGAAGAGTGTATGAATGGTGAAATCATAGAAGCCTTTTATGAATATTCATCCCAAAAACAAATAGTAGCCCCTCCTTTGGTTGAATATGAAGTTGATCAAGAAATTTTTGCTAAAATTAATTTTCTTTCTCCTAAACTTGATGAAGATATTCAACAAGATTTCCAGCAAGACAAAGTGTTTCAAAGTTGTCTTTCTTCCCCTGTGAATGATGTGGTTTTTCAAATTCTAATTGGCCTAGAAATGGATGAGGATTTTGAATATGCATCTATGGAGACTTCAATCAGTGAACAAACAACTGGCATAGATTTTCAGGACAACAACAAAACAATTTATGCCACTTTTCAATCAGAAATACATAAATATAATGAAGAGGCAGTTGTTTTATTTGATTCCTTTGAAAATCATGGTTTTGAAAATGCATCCATGGGAAATCTACACTATGAAATAGTGCATCCTATTATCTTTTCACATTTGCAAGAATATTATGAGCGTGAACTTATTTCCATTCATTCATTTGAAATTCAAAATGACAGTCCTCAAGGAAATTTCCAAAAGGTTAATAAAACCAAACCATAATTGTTTGATGAACATGAGGATAGCCTTGATAAACATAATATGGTTGTCATATTTGAATATGTTCAAGGATGTATGAATGTTTTTGTTGATATGAATGGAAGAGTAGACAAATCTATTTCTTCCATTTCATGTGAAAATAATCTGAGAACAAAAAAAATAGAGAAAAAACAACAAACACTTATGAAAGAGGCTTGTCTTTCTATTTTTGTTCATCAAGAAGAAATGGTTTTTCATGGTTTTCAATATCCTGTGGCCATCCTATTAAAATCATAAGTGAAGGAGGAATTTGTTTCACTCATAAGCTCATATTTTGGATTCAATTTTTGTTTTCAGCTGCCGTCTTTTACATTTGTCTGCCTGCTTAAGAAAAATGTGAGCAGAGGAAAATCAAGAAGCCAATTTCTTGATTGGATGCATTGGCACTTTAGAATCACTTGATTGAGTATTCATTTCATCATTTTATATTATATAGGAGTGTGCGAATAATCTTGGTACTATGAGCATTTCTTTGAACAATCTGTAGTTTTCATTTTTAGCTTAGTTTCATATTTAAGTTTGGAACATATACATCTTTGGGTTTTCAATGGATGCATGTTACAAGTTATAGTTGGAAATTTTAGTTTGGGAGCCGCCCAATGGATAGGAGTTTGGTATACTATTATTTTCTACCTCATAGGGAGGATAACATCCCCATTGGAGCCAACTACTAGCACCATGATTTTCATAGCTAAGGTTAGATGTTTGTCAACAATTTGCAAAGTCATGCCTGTTAGCACCCATAATGTTTTTATTCCTCGCATCATATAAAATCTCCAAGGTCAGTTTCAAAAGGAATTTTTTCATTTATTATTTCCATTTCCATTTGCAACTGTGCGCTGCAAAATTTGCTATGTGTTTCACAGAGCGCTTCATCGCACAAAGGATTCTATTGTGCAGTGGATTTCGTCGCGCAGTGGATTTAATCGTGCAGTGCATTTTGTCACGCATAGGATGTAACCGTGCAGTGGATTTCATCAAGAAGAGGATGTCATCATGCAGTGGATTTCATCATGTAGTGGATTGCATCGCGCAATGGATTTTCCTGTGCACAGGCTACAGGTCGCACTGTGCAAATGACTGGTTTAGTGGTCAACTTCAAGATCAATTTATGCTCAACAAGAGAGGTATTTTGAAAATCCCCAAGAGGTTTTTGTCGAGGATAAAGAATATAATAAAAACCTCTCTCATATTTTCAAAATTTGTTAAGGAGGATGGGATATTCGAAGGAATATTTGAACCTTATTTTTAGGTTTTCATGATTTCACAATAGAGACATGTTTGGAGACACATATTACATTGGCTGGATGAAATTCAAAGCGAGAGAGGTTTATTTATAATGATATTAAATACCACAACCTCTCTTAGTTTCAAAAATAGTTTTTTATTAGTGATATATGATGTCATCTTTCACGCCTATTTACCCAGTTTGTTGCACAATCGTTGCATTTTTGTTGTGAGTTGGCTGTTGCATAGAATGTTAATGCGAGAGTGATTTGTCCAAAAATGCACATGATGAATTATCACAACCATATGTTATATTTTTATCATGATCAATGATTCTAAAGAATATTTCGGTTACGATTATTATTTGTCAAAGTCGAGTTTTCTACTTTTAGTGAATCCATTGAAGTTATTGTTCTCTTTCAGAGAAATCGGATCCACGATTCTAGGAGGGAGTAGTTCAACCCCATCAGTCAAGGGTGACATTATTTTTCTATAGATGTGGATCGATCATTTTCATGTAAACGGGGTTGGTTGGAAAAATTAGTATAGATAACATCTATTGAATGTAATTTGAGTTTGATCAAAACTTAATTCAAAATTCATGTAGCTTTGATGAAAATATTATAACTGTAGCGATCCTTATGTATTGTTTCTTCTCTTTGCATACGTGCTTCGTGTTTTCTTTATTCATATATTTTAAATGAATCAAAATAAATTTCGAGACACAGGATTCATTAGCGTAACTACCCTTTCAGCGTCATTTAGACAAAGCGTATTTCCTCTAAAGTTAACTCAGAATTCATCCTCAACTGATTACTTCAAGTTGCTTCTTGTGTTTTATCCTCGCCACACACAACGGTTTTAAATTGAATATTGTTGCTCGCTTGGCCTTTATCCTCTCAAAGTTTAGTCCTTTGAGTTAGTTGTTTCTATCATTTTCTTAAACTAAATCCATAGCCCAAGGTCTTACTCTCTTCATGATATAACTAGAACTATTGTTTGAAGAAGATTGGTAAATCTAGACAATAGCTTCGTCATATCCGTGACACAATGTCTCGAGAGGCCTCTCCGGATCTAAAGAGATCTAGTTTGGGTCTCAAAGTTGGTTAAAAATTTTACCTCTCATGTTTCTTAGCCAAACATATTTCTGAGTGTTAACAAATACTTCATGTAATATCTGCTACCAATTATCCAACATGTCACGAGTCTGAAGCGCGTGATGTGATTCTTCTCCAACTAAGTAATCCATTCCATTTGTAGTTGGATTTACATAATCGTCTTCTCGCACAATGGTTCTGTATAATTGGTTGATTTCCTCCAGGTGTAAGCAAGTGGGTTCTAGAAACCTTTTTTCTTTTGATGGTTCTAGTGGTGCTATGACCCTATATTTTCTGGATTCAAATGTCATTTTTCCTGGTTTTCAAATTGATTATGCCCTAGTTTTCAAATGCCCAATACAAGCCAAGCAATGTTAGATAAGTTGTTGTGCCATCCCCTATTTCTATCACTTCAAAATAATCTTTAGTGCACACTCCATCTAGATCCTACTCTCACATAAATTTAGCCTTCAATTGGTAGGGCCTATTTTTAATTTGCTGGATTTCAGTTGAATAGGTGAACATCCTAATGTAGGATCTCCCATACATTTCCATGTATTCTTGGGTAACACATTTGCCAGAGCCTAAATCAAGTATAATATCCCCCATGTTAGAGTATCAATGTGGAAGCATTCAATGTAGACTCTCTACTTGTCCTCCTCGTATGTAAGTGATTGAATGTTTTCTTCTCTAGATTTCCCTCTACATTTGTGTTACATATTTCTAATATTTTGTAATACTTTAACAAATGATGGATTGTTTAGTAGTTTAAAAAAGAAATGCAAAAAAGCCTTTATGGTATTTACTTTTCAGAAGGGTTTTGCTTCATTAGTGTGATCGAGAGATGAAGGAATTTCGTTACGTTGGTAAGTCCCAAGTATTTTGCAGTTGATGTAGATGCAATGTTGGCTTCAATAATTCTTGTATGGATTGCTTGAATATCTCCTTTTCATTTTGTGCATCAAACTTCTTCTATGGATTTAGACATTTCTTCTTCACCCATTGGTTTTGCGCTGGATCTGGTCTTACTACCTCATATCTTGTTTTAGGTCCTCTGCACGTAACTATGTTGATATTTATTCCACCATCCCTTGCTTCGAGCCAATCAATTGAACATTCTAGTTCTTTTTATTTCTCTTTTCACGGATCTTCCCCAATAGTGTGAGACAATCTTTTGTGTCATGATCGGATCTTGTGACAATACATACATGTTGTAGTGGAAGTGGACATTCTCTTGGATAGTGTCCTTGTTGTTGACAATTATGGCATACCACCAATATTATGCCTCTTCCAAAGAATCCTCTGTCCTCCGCCTCTGTAGCCGACTCTATCTCCTCATGAGGGCATTGTCTTGAGGAGTGCAGTTATCTTGTGGGCGCAGGTATTGTTAAAATGGTTATTAATAGTGTTATACGGGGCTGGTACATGGTTCAATTGTGGTGAAACTTTCCCTGTCATCATATTTTCACGCACTCTATAGGTGTCGATGTTCTTTCCCTCATCATATCCATTGTCCTCCAATCTTTGTCATCATGGCCTACTAGCTTCAAAAATTGCAATATGAACTCTTAGGCACTTTCTGGTATTTATGCATTGTTGGACAATGATATGGATCATGCCACTATGTCTTACAAATCTCACACCAAAGTCCTCTTGATGGAAAAGGGTTTGGAAATCCTATTTCCATGTACTATGTGGTGGGCACTCATTCTTGTGATGTGATTATGTCCTACATGTGGTACAAGTAGCTTTTTCTTTTGTCCTTACATATGTTATGGTTTAATTGAAATTTTAAACTCTTCGGATCCTCCTTCAACTCCTCTATTGTTGGATGTGTCTTCGATATTGGTTCTCTTCTAGTTGTAAAGGCTACCTAGAGATACTCTACCTAAGTTTGAAACTTCTACTTCCTCAAAGGGTAATTCATATCTGGTAACAATGAATTCACAAAGAGATTTCTAATATTTGCATATATGTCATGAGACCTTCTAACTTTCCAGCTAATAGTTTGAATATTTGGTCAATATCCCAAAAATATTCTCCTAGTTTCTATACCCAGTCTCTATCATCTCATTCATGTCTTTGATCCTCTGAATGGAAGCAAGATTCATTTATCAACAAATTCTTGATATCCATAATCATTCCAGTTGTCCCTGGTGGATTTTTCAGCCAGCTCATGTACTAATCCGATTGCATGGTCTCTTAGTGTGCTAGCTAATTGTGCAAGATTTGTATCCTCATCTATGATATACTTCTTTGAGTTACTATATTTTCATGGATGAACAAGTTCTTCTCAAGGGTCCTTGATACCTCTCCCTTGAATTATGATAACTTGATGGTAGGATCATGTCCTACCATCCTAGATGATGAACTACTACCTCTGCTTGTGATTGTATATCCTTGACTAGTGCTTTAATGGCTCCCCCAATTTTTTCTCCCTATGTTGATGTACTTCCTACTACATTTCTTCCCATTTGAAATTTGGTTTTCAAAATGGTGGTGTTCTTTCTAGTGTATTGGTCACACATGGGTTTTATGGGTTCCACACTAACACTAATATGGATAGGAGTTTTGACTTCGGTTCACATGTTGGACCTCTTATATTCATTCATATTTCCTAAATATGATGGACAATCACATTCCATCATGATTGTATCCAAGACTTCCTCCTTCTTTACATTATCCATCTCTTCCTCTATTTATCCAACTCTTATCCGGTTATTCCCCCTTCCCCATGCTGGCGTAGGGAAGTTTAACTATCGATGCCATTGTCAGTACACACCTGATGTCACGGTAAATATTGATGGAAGTATACAATTATATGATACACCTACCTCTAAATCCCTTCAGGAACTCTTTCTCTATTTCATTGTAAGACTTTGCGGTATCTACTACAAATTTCATGATAAATCCTGCAACAATGTTGTCTAAATACTACAATTTATTGTCAACTTGACTTAGCTGCGATCTCCCACATAATTCCACTCTATCATCGGTCCAATTTAGAGTGTTTGATAACAAACCTCAATATCCACTCACTTGTACATGCGGGAAATCCTAGAAAAATACTACATCCAATTCACTAAATATGTACTTGTCCAAATATTTTGCGTGGGTGTTAACTTTGGGTTTTTTGTTATCTTTCTACGCAAATTCTGGCTCCTTTGTTTTTAACAATCTCTTGATCTCCACCTTCATTGGGTTCATGGTTTAGCACCTTTTTATAATCTCATTCTTTTTAACATTTCCTCACCAGATATGACATTATTTTCATGATTCTTCAGCAGATATCATTAACTCAATCCCATTATGTTCCATATGACAACATGACCATTTGTTGGCTTAACTCTCTCTTTCTACCTTTCTTGGGCTGGCCCAATTTGAGGTCCTTGGGTTTCAAACAAAACCCTTTAAAACTATCGACCCCTCAGGTAAGCGGAAGACAGCATAATACACAAAGAAGAAGTGCCTTTAGCGTAGTGTCCTCAAGATAGTTCTATTGGTGCTTCTAGCGGCTCAAGCTTGCAACCTAGTAATGAGTGGGGATATGGAATTAAACTATGTGATCTTCATTTCTTACTTTAACATTCAACTTATATTGAATAACACATCATTCTTATTGATGCATGTAAAATAGAATATCTAACTAGTCATTCACGCCTTTTTCTAACATCTAATCATTGATAGTAAATGAAATACACAATATTCAATAACATAACACATGATATACCATGGTTTACCCCTCCCAGGCTACGTCCAAAAATATTTGGGTTCTCCCTCTTTTTTTATGGTGTTTCCAAAACTATAGTGTCACACACATTACAACTCTCCATCAAGCGGGTCAAGATCTCTGATTGGCTGAGTCTAGATCCCGAGCAGGGCTCCTCGACTTTGTGATCTAACCCTTAATATCTATCCTAATTTCTCTCCTCATCTCAACATCTTACAAAATAGATCGAATTTTCAGTCATTCTCTTTTCAAATGACATGGTAACAATGACCAACCAAAAAGGAACTCTATTCGAACCCTCAAGCCTAGACTCCCTAGGTACCTACTTATACATGTGTCTTTCTTACCAACCATTACATCTTCTTACCAAAACCCTAACCCTATCATGGATATATTTTCTTTCATGCGTGCCTTGTAAATTCTAACCTTATGCAGTATATCGCAAGCGGATATTAGGAAAAGAACATAAAAGATACAATGGCAAGAGCACAAACATTACACAAACATTTTTCCTCTGGAAACCAAAAGCGGGAAAACCAACATATTCTATATTCATTCATTTGTGTTACAATGTTTACAATACAAAATACATATAGGGCCAGCGGCATCCAAAACCCTAACCAATGACTTTTGGATTGAATTCAAAACCTAATTCCTTGTCGAGAGAAATGAAAACCATCGGCCAAGAAACCGTAATGCCCGAGAAAAACCACCTCGTATAATCGCGGTCTCGATGCGAAAAAAATAATTTGGGGCGCTTCCCACCGAACCCCTGCATGCCTGACACAAACTCTCAAACACTACTACTTTCGTCTGAAGAATATAACACATACTAACTTATTCTCCCACCCTTTGTTTTCTTTGCACCGCGAGGATCCTGAGGGGATTATATAGGCAACAATCGAGGGAAACAATGCCCTTGGATCCTCTACATAAAGAGAACTTCTTAGTGCTCCTGGGTTTTTGTTAATGAATTTGCAGCATTCTTTAAAGTGTGCACCTTCATCCCGGTAATGCTTTCTCTTCTTCAATCCCATGTCTCTCACAAAGTGATATTGAATATCAATATGTTTTGTCTTTGAATTATGAGCTGTGTTCTTTGCCAGAAACATTACTCGATTGTCACAATATATTCTTATAGCTTGTTGTACCAACCCAATGCACGAACACAATCTTTGTATCTTGCTTCCTTACTTGCATGAGTGGTTTCCATGTATTCAACTTTTGTAGTTAAGAGTGCCACCTCTGATAACTTTCTTTTGCTCATCAACTTATTTCTCCTCCAAGCGGGTTAAATACATACCCACTTGTAGATATCCCACGATCGGATCTCCTACCTAGTAGCATCCAAAAACCATGTATATCCCACCACTCTGTCAATCTCGGTCTTCCTTCATAGCACAATCCATAGCTAGTGCCACACAAATGCGAAAACCCTTTTACTACTATCAATGCTCCCTTCCCTGGTTTTGACATACCTACTCAAAAATCCCACTAATGCAATATGCGGTCTAGTACAAGCCATTGCATACATCAAGCTATATTTGCATGTATGGAACATGAGACATGTCCTCCTTTCTTCATGTGTCTTGGGACAGCGATGCGTAGATAAATTTACACCAACGGGAATAAGAACCTTGATTGGTTTAATTTCTTGCGTGTTAAACCTACGCAATATTGTCTCAACATATTTTCTCTCATTTAGCTTGATTTCCCTCTTTTCCGATCTCTTTTTATTTCCATGCCCAAAATGAAATTTGGGCTTACCGAGATCCTTCATGTCAAATTTAGAGGGACAAGCGAGTTTTCACATCATGGATAAGACTCCTTGTTGTTTCCTATCAACAACATATCATCCACATACAATACCAAATAAATCAAATGATCACGCCAATTAATTTAAAAATACACACATTGATACTCTTGCTTCTTGTGAAGCCAAGTCCGACATATAAGTATCAAATTTTTTGATACCACATCCTTGGTGATTGTTTTAAACCCGGTGGGGACTTTTCAGCTTGCATACCGACTCCAACTTCTTTCCTTCCACAACATAACCTTCGGGTTGCTTCATAAAGATTTCTTATTCGGATCCCCATGCGGAATGTTGTCTTCCACATCCATCTGTTCTACTTCAAAATTGAATGTTGCAACAAGGATAAAATAAATCTTATAGATTTTAACTTGGAAACATGAAAAAAAAAATCACCAAAATCAATTCCCTCAACCGGCAATAACCCTTTGCTACTAATGGTACTGTATTTCTCCATTTTTTCTTTTGCATTCAACTTCTTTTAAATACCCATTTGTTGTAAATGGGCTTTCTTCCAGTTAACTCCACTAGACCCAAAGCCTCATTCTTATCCAAATATGTCATTTTATTCTTCCATGGCCCTTTTCGATAGATTTCCATCCTCTAAATCAACTACCTCCCTCCGCAGGTTCTAGGATCATCATCGTTAATAGAAAAAGAAAAATTTGAGCGAAAATCGGATGGACTATACCTTTACGGTAGCCTTCTTTCTCATTCTGATTTCCTCAATCTTGGAGTATGAGGATCTTCTTCTTGATTCATGTTATTACGTAGAGTCGCTTCATCATCCTTTAAATCAAACTCTATCTTCTCTGGTTCTTCATACTTGGTAGGACTTCTGTTTAACAACATCCTTCATTTCTCGAAATACCACATCTTCGATATACACTACCTTCTTAGTTTAGGACACGATCTTATAACCTTTGGACCATATTTATATCAATAAAGATACATTTTTCTTCTTCTTATCCATCTTACTCTGTTTTCCTTTGGAACATGAACATATGCATCACAACCAAATACCTTAGACTTGGCTTATTGTACCTGGCATATTGTGAGAGAAGGTTCCTTACAGTCCATACCTCTTATGGATTCTTGTCACCCATGATGATGAGGGTGATCTGTTGACTTGGTAACATGCAGTACCCACTGCGTTTGCCCAAAATTCTTGCCCTAACCCAGCACCACTTAGCATGCACCTTGATTTTCCATGTATCTTATTCATCCTTTATGGAACTCCATTTTTTAGAGGTGTATATGGAGTGGTATTCTTCCTTCTTATGCTTCTTCTTATAGAATTCTTCAAATTCATTCTGGCGGAACTCTCCACCATTATCTGTTCTCGACACCTTAATTCTTTTTCTCTATTTGATTCTCAACAAAGAGGCATAAACTCTTTAAACACAATCAAAGACTTGATTCTTCACGAGGAAATATATCAAAGTATTCCTTGAGGGGAGTCATCTATAAATGAGACATAGTACACATATTTTCCCAATTATGGGACCGACTACAAATCCAAAAAACATCATTGTGAACTAGTTGCAAAATTCCTTCTACCCTCGTTGCACGAGAAGGGAATCTTACGCTTTTTAACATGAAAATGTTCCGCAATCAAAACCCAGGAGGCGGTTAGACATGCCTTCCAGCCATACTTTTACCGTGTATTAGTCGAAGACCCTCCTCTTCGATATGCCCCAGTATTTTATGCCTTACAACGCCTTCTCCGGTAGGAGTTATTTCTTATTCAACTCCAATATCGGGGAACAATGGGCCTATTACACCCCATCACTAATAGTGATTCATAAAAGCTTATATAGAGTTCCAAACCGAACTCCCTTCATCAACACCATTGCTCGCCGAACCATACGCAGGTTCCTTTTCAAATATTGTTTTTACCCTACATCTTCCATTTTTGCTTACAAAATCAAATTTATGGCCAAACAAACCTAGGATGTGCAGAACAACAAGAAATATTCTAATCCTTCCATCTATAGTATCAACGACCCTTCCTCTTCCTATGGTTCTGGTTGTCGAATCATTACTAAAGAAAACATTACCTCCATCCCGCACCACTTTCCATAATCCCAGCGGAACCACTCTGTGGGGAGTCATATGAAAGGATGCACTAGAGGCAATTATCAACCATGCCTCATGATGCATGTGTTCTTGAAGAGGCCAGGTACACATCCCTCCTTCTTCCTTGGAGGTCTTTTTCTTGTGAAGAAGATTCTTCAAATCCCTTCTTTTTTTTCAACTTTGGATCTACTTGCTTCTTGTAGTGCCTTCTTTTCCACACCTCCAACTTAGCCCTTACAACCTTTCCGAGTTGCAGATCTTCCCTTATACTTAGATCTCTCACTTGAGAAAATAGATCTATTTCTTTCACAGGAATGTCGTCTTGAAAATAATACGTTTGTGCTATGTCAGCCATATTCTTTTATCTCATATCCATTGACAACAAGGATGAGACCACTTCTTCCAAATTCAAAGAAGTTGTGGCTACCTATAGTACAACCATACTGTCGAGGTTTGGTGAGAACACAACAAATGATATATTTATATTCATCTGAAATTTTAATCATGGAATGCTAATGTGACTTACCATAGTATTGAAGACATTCAGATGCTCTGTCACCGGGTCTCCATATTTGATCCCCAAGTTATACATCTTCTTTCTTAGGAAAATTTTATTTAATAGAACTTGAAATGATACAACTCAAACTTTTCCCATAAATCCTTAGTTTTAGCTTCCTCTCACACATTCGGTATCTTGAATCTGAGAGAGACAATTGGATTTTGCTCTTTGCCTTCAATCCATCTTTTTCCGGTCATTTGCGGGGTTCTTGTAGGTGTAGTACACGGATCACTGCGATCCACCCAACCTTTGTCCGCAAAGATCTTCCATATTGAGATTCCATAGCTGAAAGATTTTCCCAATAAAATTCTCGATCTCCATCTTGGTGCTTGCCATTTCTTTTCACACGAAAAACAATACCTTGAGAACTCCCCAGCAACAAGTATGGAGTCGAGCCAAACCCTTGACCACAAGGCATCCCCATGAAGCCAATAAAAGCTCACGATACCAAATGTAAATTCTAACCTTGTACAATATCGCACCACGGATATTGAGAAAAGAACAAGAAAGACACAATGGAAAATACAAACATTACGCAGGATATTTTTCCCACGAGTAAGCCGGGAAAACCAGCGTACATTACACAGATATTTTTCCCCTGGAAACCCAAACCGGGAAAACCAACATATTCTATATTCATTCATTGTGTTACAATGTTTACAATACAAAATACATATAGGAGCCAGCGGCATCCAAAACCCTAACCCAATGACTTGGATTTATCCAAAACCCTAATTCCTTAACCGGAAATAGAAAACCATCGGCAAAGAAACCATGTGCCAAAAAACCACCTAAATATAATGCGGTCTCGAAAATGTGGTCCCGATGTGAAAAACAAAATTCACGGGCGCTGCCCCTGAACCCCCAGATGGGAGGCTCTTCCCCCCTACACCCCCCCGTAATCCCCCTGCACGCCTGACGTAGATACTCAGAAAATACTACTCGTGCAAAGAATATAACACATACCCAACATGCCTCACATGATTTCCTCTTCTACATCTACGTCTATCTTGCACATGTTTCCTTTCCTGCATGTGCACCTACCTTACACGTGATGATTTTCCTTTATGCGTGTCTGCCTTACATGTGCTTCTTTTCCTTAAAACTGGGCCTGCACCCAATAGTTTCTGACCATATTATGGCATGGTTACCAAACTAAGTAGCTAAATATGAATCTAAGAACCAAAGGTTCTTAGATGAATTAAATATCTAAAGAACTAATTCTAGGATAAGATGAGTATCTAGAGTCCTAATATGCACTTCTATTCTAATCTATTCTAACCTATCTTGATCATGATAAAACTAAAAGATAAGTGTAGTGAAATTTGTTTATTACTTGGACATAAATAATTCATTTAAGCATGAAACATAAAATATTAAAAGTACAATAAGTTAGAAGAAAATAATAGATTCATTAATTGATCATATTGTCACTTCACTTAAGGTGAAAATTATGGTAACTGTAAACATATGAAAATTAGTTCAGAAGTAGTTCATAAAAACATGATTCACATATCACAAAGATAAACATGCATAAATAGAAAAATCTCATTAATACACATTAACACCACAATCTTCAAATAAACAATCTTCAAATGTCTTTCTGGTTCAAATTAACTTGCAATAATAGTATTGTTCCACTACATATGAGAAAAAAATCCTTGCTTCTTTTACATTCATTTGATTTATAGAAAAAAAATAGAAACTTTCCAAATTCCTCTAACTGTTGAATGGTCACGGTCCTAAAGAGACGCTTCAGTTCCCTTACCTAATTAATAAATTACAATAATTACAATTGGAATGATTAATCTGCAAAAAAATTAGTTAGAATGAGATCATTAGGGGGGCCTTGGCAGTTTGCAATTTTTCATATATAAAGGCCTTCCAAGTCTTGAATTCTTTGAGTATGCTTCCCACTTAGTGTATTTTTTCTCTTTTAATCACTATATCGCTATTGCAAATGGGAGTAATTATTTTCATCTTCAATCTTTTCTCAACACGTTGCAAAGAATCTTTAGTTAACAAGATCAATACGACGATTTGTATTAATATTTATTTTATAACCTCTACGTTGATTTCGTTGATTTCCTCAATGGAATTCATACTCAATTTTATTTTCATCTCTACATCTTTGACCATTGTTTGGGTCAAAAACTCATTTTATAGATCCCTAAGAGGATCCATTCTAAACCGTGAGAGTAAGTTGTCTTAAGACCTCCATATCTCTTTTCTTATTGAAAAGGCCTATTCTTGTGGCCTCTGTATATCTGTGATATTTTATATCTAGGCATTCAACAATTGGTGATCTGCTATTCTCTCCTTGTCCAAGTACATAGGCAGGGTCTCGTGGAATCTTTTTCAGATATCTTGCCATATGTCGCCCGACTGTAGGATTCTAGGAATTTTTATATTTTTTGTGCATATCTTTCACCTGTATGCTCAATTTATCCTAATCAAATCGGGCTTCTTTCAGTATTTTGTTCATAGTGTAGAAGAATATTTTCAGTTTTCTCTGAAGTTCTTCATTTTTCTCGGTGGCCTGTGATTTTATAGCTTCCAGAGTAACTGTCTAGTTTTGGATTTCTTCTAATTCTTTCATTAAGAGATATTTTCCCTGTTGTAGCTTCCTAACTTTCATTTCACTTCTTTCATTGAAAGTTATCATTTTAGATAGTTCTTCTTTAAGCTACATAGCTTCCTGTTCATGTGCAGCCTTGATTTTTTCCACCTCATGTAGATTAGCCTTTTGGTAGAGGGATACTATTTCATTGAATTTTTCCTTCATCTCCTTGTCCTGAATCTGAATCTATCTTTCCATCTCCTCTTTTTGGATTTGAATTTTTTGTTGGGAGTTTTGGTTGTATTCACTAGACATGGCCTCTTTGATGTTTTCCAGGGTCATCTCCAACTCATTTATTTTGGATTTTGTAGCATATAGTGCCCCTGACACTTCATGGACTGACACGATGTTCACACTGGAAAAAGCACTAAGTGTTGATGTTTCTTGTAATGCATTATATTTCAGGTCTGGTCCATCCTTCCTTTTGATTCTCCTTTCAGGAGATTCTTCACTTACATTGGATTTTCCTCTCTTTATTTTTAGGGTTCTTTTCTCGATTTATCTTGTCTTGTAGTTGTAGTATTAATCTCCCACAACAAATATTGTTCCTTCAAAACCTAGTCCTTGAGAAGTGAGTGATAAGCCCCCTTGAATGGTGTCCAATGGGGTGCATTCCTCTATTGGGGTATTGATCACATCATTGTCAATATCTGATGTCACAATAGTGGTAATAGACGTGGCTCTATCCCCTTTGGATTTGGTATCCTTAATTCTATCTTCCTCTTCCTTCTTCCTCACTCTTTCCTGTACATCCACGACCACTTATTCAGTGTTCATTGTTTCTTATTTTCCCATATTACTTTTTTCTGAGGGAACGTTTGTAGTTTAGGTCTTTTCTAGTTTATATTGTTTCTCCTCTACTTCCTCTTTCTTCATAAACTGGTATATCTCTTTATCCTCTTCAAATTTTCTTGCTCGTTCTACTTATTTTTCTCTCCTTTTTTGTTCCTCTAACTTTATTCTTTCTTTATTTTTTAGGAGTAGGGCATTAAAATATTCTAGCCCCATGGATCTATTTTATTCTACCTATTTCCTCAACTGCTCTTGAGATGCTTTGATACACAAACACAACTCCTTTATATTTTTTGCTTCCGTTTCTACTTGCTTCTTGTTCTGTAGAAAGTACGAGCCTATATGAAGGGGGGAAATAGGAGAACACATTTTGTCCTTTTATGATAGGTAAGCAATGGATCCTTTCTCCACAGTTTGATATGTTAATTCTCTTTCCAGAAACTTATCGGTAACATGCTTGGGAAGAAAGTGTGGAGGCCCTATGGCCCCGAATGTCTTAACAAAGGTATATTATTTCTTCATATACCAGTCTCCAACTCCCCTTAAGTGTTTGATGGAACCTGGAGAAATTTTATGTGGAAAAATACCAAAGATGGCCTTATACAAGGAGGCGAGGAAATAGTCACAAATCTTGTAAAACTGTTCCTTGCAGTTGACCTCCCATATTTGAAAATAATATAAATGATCAGGGCTAGGATTTGGGGTCCAAGCCCGATTGAAAGCAGGGAATTAGTTCGATGAACAAATGACATATATAAGGTATGACATGTAGAAGACATGATTTTTCATACCTTTGGGGTCTTGAACCTGATTCTCTATGATGAAAAACATGATGCTTTCCTAATCGAAATATTGGCCCTCGTTCACCACTATGTAATCCATGGAAAATAATTCCATTTTGAAATGGGTGCTATTTTCCTCGCTCTAAAGTATGAAAATCATTTTGTTTAGTATTTTGTAAGGGATTTTAAAGTATCGTTTAGGGACATTCCTTTCCCCCTTTTCATTGGCTATTTTTATCATAGAACCAGTCTTCCATCGATTTTTTGAAATCTTCATGCTCAGCCCCAAACTTGGCCAAGAATGGCTCATTCATAGAAAATGTGGGTTTCGGGATCTTGTATCTTAAATGGAAATATTCCTTTTTGAGTGAAGCAATCGAGAGATCTGAAGCATTGAATATTAAATCCATATCATTTTTCATATATGAAAAACACCATATGACAGTGTCGTTGTAAGGGAGGATCTCTAGGTGAGAAGATATCATGTGAATGTTTATTTTGAGAACTTTCCTCTACCCGTTGATGTTCGGGTCATTAGGTGGAAACCTTTCATTCTAGAACAAATCAATAATATCATCATAATTGTTGATCCAAAAAGAATCTTTTACATGACTATGGTTGAGTTATTAAGCATGTGTTGATTAACCAATTAGGAAGCTTAATGAAAGAGGAAGAAGATATGAGAAGATATCACAGCCATATAAACATGTACAGAACTTAAATTAATCATAAAACAACAACAAACCATAACACCAATATGATAACAGAGTTTAGAAATCTCACTTACATCTTTGGGCCTTCTCTTAGTGGGATTTGATTATTTATGTTCGAAGCTATATAAGTACATCATGATAGTTCCAAAAGGTTACAACAATGAGCTGGTTGTTTTATACCACATCTCATGAACCCATCAAAAGTGACGACACCCAAATCGGATGATCGATGCTCCAAAAAATGGCCCGCAAAGGTACGCTCCTCAATATCTTCCCTACATGACAATGAATTTGGCTCGAAAATATGGAAGCATAAACATGTTCTGAACCTCCTCCCCTGGCCTCAAGAAGTCCTCATTTATATAGATATGGATTTGGTAACCATATCCCAACTTCCTCCAAAGATCCAGCCTCAAAAAGGGCCCAATATCTCCCAATAATGGCCAAAATCCATCAAAACCATCTCAATTAATCAAATAAAATCCATATACTAAAGTTGGAAATCCCACCTTTTACACATAATTGGGAATATGCCCCTCTGTCTTGGGTGCGTGCACCTTATTCAGGGTCTTATGGATTCATATGGCCAAGCGCCAACCCCCTTGGGGTTGTGCACTGGTCCTTACCTCCAAAAGTTCTCATCACATGTCATATTACAATGGGACCAAGTCTCGAACCCTTCATGCTAGAAAACAACACCCACGTCATATGGCTGGAACCTTGAAACCAAGGGCTAGAGAAACTGTCAATCTGCACTAGCATTTAACAAACCCTGGGTCATATGGATTTGCCCACGTGACCGGGGCCAGTTCCATACCTATCTATGCCAACACTTTAGTGGAGTGGTCACATCGTTTGCAGTCTCATTTAGAATAGTCTCATTACTGAGGGCTAGGGCTAGGCCCCAAATCTTTTCCACTCGGACTGACCCAATACGCAAACATAAATAAATTTTATGCCATAAGGTGTTAAGAAACACCTGGTGGGTGGGCTGGTATCCCAGCCTACATGAAACCTTTTGGTGCCCCAACTGATCACGGGTTCGAACCCGGTGAACCCAAATTTTGCAACAACTATTAACCAATGTTTATGTGCCATGTGGCAGCCCACATCTAGGCCACGTGGCACCACCCCATTCATCAAATAAAATGCCACGTGTCAAGCGTCGATTGGTACATGTGCCTACCACATCATTCTTCCACCATACCTACCTCTAGACCTATGGATTCCATGTGTCGTATGGATGTTCCACGTCACCTGTACGAACACACCATGTTTCACCCTTGTAGTGGTGACACGTGTCACTTCCCTATTGGTCCACCTGTACCTTCCACATCATCAATACATACGCCCATTCAACCCACC
>SNQJ01S0121471.1:0-10488 GCA_010110895.2 Picea sitchensis | reverse complement strand
AATCATAAAACAACAACAAACCATAACACCAATATGATAACAGAGTTTAGAAATCTCACTTACATCTTTGGGCCTTCTCTTAGTGGGATTTGATTATTTATGTTCGAAGCTATATAAGTACATCATGATAGTTCCAAAAGGTTACAACAATGAGCTGGTTGTTTTATACCAGATCTCATGAACCCATCAAAAGTGACGACACCCAAATCGGATGATCGATGCTCCAAAAAATGGCCCGCAAAGGTACGCTCCTCAATATCTTCCCTACATGACAATGAATTTGGCTCGAAAATATGGCAGCATAAACTTGTTCTGAACCTCCTCCCCTGGCCTCAAGAAGTCCTCATTTATATAGATCTGGAGTTGGTAACCATATCCCAACTTCCTCCAAAGATCCAGCCTCAAAAAGGGCCCAATATCTCCCAATAATGGCCAAAATCCATCAAAACCATCTCAATTAATCAAATAAAATCCATATACTAAAGTTGGAAATCCGACCTTTTACACATAATTGGGAATATGCCCCTCTGTCTTGGGTGAGTGCACCTTATTCAGGGTCTTATGGATTCATATGGCCAAGCGCCAACCCCCTCGGGGTTGTGCACTGGTCCTTACCTCCAAAAGTTGTCATCACATGTCATATTACAATGGGACCAAGTCTCGAACCCTTCATGCTAGAAAACGACACCCAGGTCATATGGCTGGAACCTTGAAACCAAGGGCTAGAGAAACTGTCAATCTGCACTAGCATTTAACAAACCCTGGGTCATATGGATTTGCCCATGTGACCGGGGCCAGTTCCATACCTATCTATGCCAACACTTTAGTGGAGTGGTGACATCATTTGCAGTCTCATTTAGAATAGTCACATTACTGAGGGCTAGGGCTAGGCCCCAAATCTTTTCCACTCGGACTGACCCAATACGCAAACATAAATAAATTTTATGCCATAAGGTGTTAAGAAACACCTGGTGGGTGGGCTGGTAGCCCATCCTACATGAAACCTTTTGGTGCCCCAACTGATCACGGGTTCAAACCCGGTGAACCCAAATTTTGCAACAACTATTAACCAATGTTTAGGTGCCATGTGGCAGCCCACATCTAGGCCACGTGGCACCACCCCATTCATCAAATAAAATGCCACGTGTCAAGCGTCGATTGGTACATGTGCCTACCACATCATTCTTCCACCATACCTACCTCTAGACCTATGGATTCCATGTGTCATATGGATGTTCCACGTCACCTGTACGAACGCACCATGTTTCACCCTTGCAGTGGTGACACGTGTCACTTCCCTATTGGTCCACCTGTACCTTCCACATCATCAATACATACGCCCATTCAACCCACCACATCAGTTGTATGAACCCTGTCACGTATGTGCCAACTATGTTTCCATGTCAATTGTAAGGCCGTACATCCTATATAGTCAGCTGCCACGTGGCACTATATGGACTGTATGGACAACATGTTTTCGCCTGTTTGGAAAAACAAGAAGAACATGATATATTGAGCATATGACATATGTTTGAGCCCATTCAAGTTGCATTAGGTTCGTATCAACCAGACCTACACACATGTATGTTTTGAAGCCATTCCAATAACTTTTATTTTTAGGCCTTTATGGGCCCCATCAAGCTCTTGGATCCGATTCTGGATCACACCTCCCCACTAAAGGACCTTTTGGTCCCCAAAAGGTTACTGACTAGTCATCAAGCTTAGGATAGACCACCTGGCTTGTTCCCTATCTTTGAACTTTGTCCTGTGCACCTCTCTCATCAAGATCAACTGTAACATAATCATGGCAACTGACAACATATTGTTAGCCATTTGAACCTTGTCACATCTTATTGAAGCCACTATCATCCATGTAGAAAAATTACTAATGATAGCATAAAAAATACAACTGCAAATGAGATGATATGTTTGTAATATTTGCATGACATAAGATTATCTTGAAGCAAACTGTGATTGATTTTCCATTCCACAATCATCTCATGTTCTTGATAACGATCTATTACTTGATTTGAAACAATTATTGGTTTTTTGCTTGCTCGAACTGTCTTCTTTAATTGTTCCATAGTTTGTAAAGTTTTATTTTTCTTTACATGATGAGCATGAACCACATATTCTTGACCTACTTTGGTTACATGATATTGATTCTTTGCCCTGTAGAAGATTGCTTTACAATCATACAAGTATGGACTATCTAATACCATTCCACATTTACTTAGTGGCACTGCATCACATGTTGCCTCGTCCACATACTTAGATGAAATTGAAAATTTTAATGTGCACTGCTTGGTTATGTGCATTTGATGATGGTTTCTTATCCATTTAAGTGTGTAGGGCTTAGGTTGTATTTGTGTTTTTATCCCTAATTGCTTAACCAATTCCTCTGAAATTAGGTTACATTGAGATCCACTATCAATTAATGTATCAACCTTAGTGTAGCATGATGACCCTTATATAAAACAATTTACTTCTAGAATCAATTCCTTCACCAATGTTACCTTTCATACCAACCAATGAGACTTTAGATTCGTCACCTAAACCCAATCCCAGGTCAGTGGGTCATTTTGTCTCTACAACTATTTCTCTCCCCTTCTTTTCCTTGAATCACTTTGGTCTCTTCTCAGATGCAAATTCCAGCAATGGTCCTCATCATGCCCTTCTTTCTCGTCACTGCATTTTCCTTTTTTCCATTCCACTTCCTCTTGTCCTCTTTCCTTGAAGACGATTCCCCTGATACACCAACACCTTTTTTCCCTACTTTAATGTATGTTGCTTGAACATAAACTTCATCAAGATTAGTTGGTCCAAACATGAATACAGTATTTCAAATATGTGCAAGTAAACCTCATATATACTTCATAAAAGTTTATTGGGTATGTAAAGGAATATATAACATCAATGCAATTTTACAAAATCCATCTGTGTATTTTTCCACTGTTTGTCCTTTTCTTAGTTTTAAAGCTTTTCATTCAATTAATGCTTTCTCTTTATAACCCAAAGGATATAATTGCTTTCTAAGTGCAAAAATAAAATTTTCCATGATGGAAATACATTACCCACTTCTTGTGTTCCATTTTGCAACTTCCTTTGCCACTAGATGAGTGTTGTGCCTGCAAGTCTCAATGATGAAAAATTGATTTGTGTGGCCTCATCCTTGATCTATTGCACATTTCAATAGACCTCGATATGTTTGACCCAATTTTCAAGTCTCACTTCATTAACTTCACCATCATATATGGGTAATTTGAGTTTAACATCAAGTTTTAATAAAGGAATTTCATTATTATGTTTATGGACATGTTTCTTTCCATTGGAATTAGAACTTGAACTTGAAGAAGAAGGAGAAGAAGGAGGTGATGATGGAGGTGAAGGAGTGATTTGAGGAGGATCCTCTCCTTCTTAACTTTTTCCTTTTAAAGATTCACCAAGATGTGGTCTTTTCCATTCCATGTAATCCTCATACAAAACCTTCATCATCTCCTAGATAGAAAAGAAATGTTTTCGAAACTCTTTCTCATCATGAGAAAGTCCCTCTTCTAATGCCATCTTATCACTTTGAGAAGTTATCTTTATCAATCCAATCAATGGATTCTCTTCAACAAGATCACCTTCACCACGATTTAGCTTGTTCCTGGTTAACATGCAAAGCTCAAATCCAAATGTCAACTATATTTGATACCATTTGATCTGAAAATAATATTTTACACAACTATGGTTGAGTTATTAAGCATGTGTTGATTAACCAATTAGGAATCTTATTCCGAAAAGATCTTTTACATGACTATGGTTGAGTTATTATGCATGTGTTTACTAACCAATTAGGAAGCTTAAACAAAGAGGAAGAAGTATATAAAAATGTGATAGCCATATAAACATGTACAAAACTGAAATGAAGAATAAAACAACAACAAACAATAACACTAATGTGATAACAGAGTTTGACAATCTCGCCTAGATCACTGGGATTTGTCTCAGTGGGATTTTCTTATTTATGTTCAAATATTTACAAGTACCTCATGATATTTCCAAAATGTTAAAACAATGTGTTGGTCTTGTTCTACCTGATCTGATGAACTGATCAAAATTGACGACACCCAAATTGGATGAATGAGGCTCCTAKAAATGACTCGAAAAGGTTTTCTCCTCAATAGCTTCCCTATGTGACAATGGCTTTGGATCAACAATCTGATAGCATAAACTTGTTTTGAACCTCCTCTCATGGCCTCAAGAAGGCCTGGTTTATATAGATTTGGAGTTGGTAAC
Organism: Picea sitchensis; assembly: GCA_010110895.2. NCBI lineage: Eukaryota > Viridiplantae > Streptophyta > Pinopsida > Pinales > Pinaceae > Picea > Picea sitchensis. Next base: position 6,207 of record SNQJ01S0121471.1, on the reverse strand, counting down.
CATATACCAACTTCCTCCCAAGATATGGCCTCAAAAATGGCCCAATATCTCCCAATAATGGCCAAGATCCATAAAAAAAAACTGAATTAATCAGATAAAATCCATATAGTAAAGTTGGAAAACACACTTTTTACACATAATTGGGGATAATCCCCTCTGTCTTGGGAGTGCGAACCTTATTCAGGGTCTTATGTCTTCATATGGCCAAGCGCCATCCCCCTAGGGGCTGTGCATTGGCCCTTACATCCGAAATTTATAGTCACATGTCATATTGCAATGGGACCAAGTCCCAAACCCTTCACACTAGAAACCAAAACCTAGGTCATATGGCTAGAACCCCAAAACCAAGGGCTAGAGAAACTGTGAATCCATGCTAGCATTTAACAAACTACGGGTCATATTCCTTTGCCCACACGACCGGGGTAAGTTCCATACCTATCTGCTCCAGCACTTTAGTGGAGTGGTTACATCATTTACTGTCTCATGTAGAATATTCGCATTGCCGAGGTTTGGGGCTAGGCCCCAACCCTTTTTGTGCTCAGACTGGCCTAATACGTGAAACCTTTTGGTGCTCCAACCAGTCACAGGTTCAAACCTGGTGACCCCAAATTTTGCAGCAACTATTAACCAATGCCTAGATGCCAGGTGGAAACCCACGTCTGGGCCACATGGCAACACCCCATTTGTCAACTCTGATTCCACGTGTCAAGTGTCGATTATTCCATGTGCCTGCCACATCATTCTGCCACCATACCTGCCTCTAGACCTATGGTTTCCACGTGTTGTATGAATGTGCCATGTAATCCGTACGGATGTGCCATGTCACCCGTACGGACGTTCCACATGTCACCCATGCAGTGGTGACACATGTCACTCCCCTGTTGGTCCAACTGTACCCTCAATTTCATCATTCCATATGCCCAGTCAGCCTACCACATCAGCTGTACAGACCCTACCAGATCTGTACCAACTATGCTGCCACATCAACCGTATGTCCTGTACAGTCAGATGCCACGTGGCACTATACGAACTATACGTATTGTATAGTCATCATTTTTTTTCCTCTTTGGAAAAATGAACAAAATGTGATATCTTGTGCATATGACATTCGTTTGAGTCCATTCAAGTTACGTTGGGTTTGTATAGATGAGGTCTACGCACATGTCCATTTGGAATTCATTTTGAGAACTTTTATCTTTAGGCCTTTCTGAGCCCCATCAAACTCCTGGATCCAATTCTAGATCAACTGAGGGAGTTATCCATCCCATCATGGCTATTTGTATTTGCAACATTGAAGTATTTTGGGATAGAAGAAGGAACAAGCGCACCTATAGTTTAGATTTTCTCCTTTCTTGTCAACATCTGAGAATTTTTTTTACCACCTACGTAACACATAAAATTAAGTGATTAGGAGCATGACTATAGTGATAGAGATAACAACTCCTCAATGATTCTTAAAAAAATTACTCATCGACCAGAGATAGTAATAAAAGAAGAAAGAGGTCATACCTTTCCTGCTACAATGCCTATCTTCCTTAGTCAGAAAAAATAAAAGTGAGAAAAGATGAAGTCTCAATACATTTAAACATTCCCAAATTCCCTCCAATCTTGGGTGTAATTAGTGAAGAGGTGTGTTACAACTTAGACTCGGTCAAAGGAGTATGCATTGATATGAATGAAGTTGTAGACAATTTATAGGTTATGACCGTTAACTATATCAATGGAGGAGTGAGATGACATAAGGACGAGATCACCCAAAATTCATCGTCGTCGTATGTTTGTAGTGTTAGGATATGTTGGAAAGGATATTGGAACAAATTTTCGATGATGAAAACTTTTAAACTTGTGATTTAATATTAATGAAAGTACCTAGGGGTTCTTAATAATATTTTAATACTCACTGATCCACTCACTCAATAAAAATCCTCTTCTTAATCATAGTGATAGGATGTTAAGTAACTGAATGGGCCAGGTAGAGACTAAATGTGATATCAGTGGTCACGAAATAGTTCGATTATTACTAGGTTGATCTTAGTTGTAGGATGGACTAAATCTTAGTCATGGATGACCTGAAGGAACCATTTTTTCATCTGCAATGTGTAGGGACAAAAATATATGTGCACTAAGAGTTTTACCAATGAAGAAAACGCTTCGCCAAAAAGGACCATCTTATAAGAGCATGTCATGGGTGAGTATGAGGGTGGTCTGATGAAATGACTAGGAGATGGGACCCACGCGAGCAAACATTTTGACATGGATACAAGATCCAATCCCATTGAGCCTCTTGGATTATGACATGGATTTGCAAAAAGGGGTGCATTGTCATTAGTGATGTGATATAAACATATGAAAGATCATTTAGATCGTTGTTTCCCCTCGACGACAATCTTATGATGCATCATCATCGAGATTTTGAAGTGATAAATATAGATCAGGAAAAAGGCGCGATGACAATAAGACAAAGAATAAGGTCATGTTAATAAAAAGGGGTGGGGTAAATATTGAATGATGATGTACAAAGGGTCCAGGATGATGAACTTGAAGGATAGTGAAAATATTATTTGTTTTATTTTAGATGGCCATATGCAATATATTGAGTTTGTAGGTGAAGAAATAACCAGGTGAATAAAGATTAGTGTCTTACAAAAATTTGGTAGTATGGGCCTCCACCTAAATTGATAGTTTTGGTAAGGCTATTGTGTTCTCAGAACACAAGTGTCAGGAAAATAAAAATTTATTCTCTGAAATTGATATTTAATGTACCATCGACCCAAGTACCTCTAAATTCACCTTTTTGGGAAAATTTGAATTTCTGATAACATTCTTTAAATCAATAATCGTGAAACCAATGCATGTAATTAATAAGTCCATGTTAAAGAATAAAATAAAACCATAATAGGCTATGCATAACATTAACAACAAAAATGTATTATATATACGTATTTGAAATATAATAAATACAAAGTGGGATACAAATTACAGAGAAAACACATAGAGCACTTATCTTTAAATAAACTATTCACCAACTAGCTACATATGTTGAACGTTCTACCCAACCATAGAAATTGTTGTTCCATATCTTAACARCAGGTCACCTATGAGCTAGGGCTATGAATGCACAAGGATGAGTCTTAGGTTGATTATAACACACACAAATAGTTATCAATCTCTCACATTTTTCCCAACCACACAAAAATCCTAGTTTACCATCTCTCTTCCCCTTCAGTCTACACAACCCAAATAAATGAAACCTTTTCTCTACAATGCAGTCCCTCTAGATGTTCCACTTCTTTTATAGGGCTCCATTGCTATTGGTCAGAAAATATAAATGTTGTAAACTCCAAGAATTCTCAGTTGTGGAAAATTCTTTAACAACTGTCATCATAATCATTTACATAGGAATCTATTCCTTTCTAGAATAATAAAAAATTACATATAGACAACAAGAAATGGCCTTGCTATTCCATTAATTCATTTATCATACCTAGAGAAAGAGAAGTAATGAATGTGGAACCAAAAATTAAATGAATGATTAACCAATGAATGACCAACAATGAATGACCAACCCCCAAACAACACAAAAATGGGGTCTACATAATTAAATGCAAATAAAGCACCACATGGCCTTCCAAAAGAAGTTCATTTAAAAAAAATCCCCAACTAAAACCAAGATGGGGGAATAAAATATAATAAGAATACGTATCCCTTTTATCCCCCTCTCTCATTGAATCATACCCCCCTATCTCTTTCACTGTCTATCTTGCACCCAATGATGTATTTTATTAATATATTCAAAGTATTACATTTCTATGCTCTCTCACCTTTCAACTTTATAGGAACTTTGGACTTCCATTAAATAAAAAAAATACATTTTTAATCCATGGACTCAAAACTAGGGTATTACATTCCCCTCTCCCCTATTTTGGCACTATACTTAGTGCATTTAAAAAATGGAAATAAAAATTTCAAAAGTCTTCAAAATGTCACCGCTACTCTATTTGGATGTCATCTTCATGCTCCCGAGTAGAATCTTCAGGATCATAGTATTCTACTGAACCATTACCAATCCCATGGCTTGATTTGGGCACTTTGACCTTGTTATTCAACATATGAACCGACTAGGCTTGAAGTTATCCTCTTGGCCCCACCTGAAACAAATTCCAATCAATAACATGGTTAGGATTATCCACATACTTTTTCATCAAAGAGACATAAAATAAATTATGCACATTCATGGAAGCAAGCAATACAAGCATGTATTCAACTGAACCTATCTTTTCCAATATCTCTAATGGACCATAGAATCTGGTTGTTAGCTTGGTACATCTGGCCAACTTTAATAAGCTCTTATTGGGCTTCACTTTCAAACACACATGCTCTACCACTTTAAATTTCTATTTGTCATGTTCCTATCTGCATATCTCTTCTATATATCTTATACTACTTTCAAATTATTTCTAATTTTAACTGTATGGTATTCCATATCCTTGAGAAAATTCTATCCCAGGTACTCCTTTGTTTGTTGGGTTTTCACCACTCACTAGTATTGTATTTTCTACCATACNTTCCAATATCTCTAAGGGACCATAGAATCTGGTTGTTAGCTTGGTACATCTGGCCAACTTTAATAAGCTCTTATTGGGCTTCACTTTCAAACACACATGCTCTACCACTTTAAATTTCTATTTGTCATGTTCCTATCTGCATAGCTCTTCTATATATCTTATACTACTTTCAAATTATTTCTAATTTTAACTGTATGGTATTCCATATCCTTGAGAAAATTCTATCCCAGGTACTCCTTTGTTTGTTGGGTTTTCACCACTCACTAGTATTGTATTTTCTACCATACACAACTTCAATTGGTCTTATGTTCAATGAATCTTGATACCCATTATTGTAGGAAAACACAATCAAATGCAAGTAATATTCCCACTTGGATGGATTATACATCACATACATTCTCAATATGTCTTCAACTATTTGGTTGACTTTATGTATCTTCCCATATAACTGTGGATGGTATGATTTGCTAAAATTAATTTTTGTACCAAATCCTTTAAATAGTCCCCTCCAAAAGTTTGAAATAAACTTTTTATCTCTATCTGAAACAATTTCCTTAGGTATTCCATGCAACCTAACAATTTCCCTCATAAAATTCTGAAATATTAGCTATTGTATAAGTCATTTTAACTATAAAACATTGAGTGGTCTTCATCAATTTATCCACCCACTACCATTATTGAATCATGTTTCCTTGTTTTCTTAGGAAATTTAGTAATTAAATAAATGGTTACCACTTTCTATTTCTTCTTTGGAATTGGAAATGGTTGTAGAAAACCTGTTGGGTGTCTATTCTCTACTTTCACTCTCTGATATTCCATACATATAACAATGTAATCAACGCCATCCTTCTTCATTCCATTCCAAAAGTATTGTCTTCTTATTGTTGGAATTATTTTCTAGTAACTGGGATATTCAATATATGGAACATTATGCATTTCTTTTAATACCAAATTCCTAAGTTCTTCAGAACTAGGAACATAAATTTTGTTTTTATCCATAAGTACTCCATCTTCCTTTGTCTTATATTCTTTAAATTTCTGTTGTACAATTTCATGTAGTAAGTTTTCTTTTACTCGTAGGTAATGTTGGTCTATAACAACAACATCTAAAATTCTTCTCTTTAAATCTCAACAATGCATACTAATGGTTCTAGCATGCATGACATGTATTCTTTTGTTGAGTGCATTAGAAACTTTATTTTATTTTCCTTTAATATGCTTTATTTGAAAGTCATACTCACTTAAAAATCCCATCCATCTTGTCTAATTTTCATTTAAAGTTGGTTTCTCAAAAATATGTTTTATACCATTATGATTTGTCCTTAATTCAAATTTATCCCCATTAAATAATGCCTCCACATCTTCAATGCGTGAACTATGGTAGCAAGCTCACAATTGTGTGTCTCATATTTCCTCTCATTTTCTTTAATATTTGTAGACTCATAACTAATGGCATGTCCACTATTATAAGTGAGGACTCCACCAAGTCCTTTACTGCATGCAACTATGCATACCACACAATTTTCATTTGGGTCAACAATCTTCAAAAAAGTGCACTAGTAAGTAACTATTTCAACAAAATAATATTTTATTCACACTCTACTATCCATTAAAACTTAATTCCCTTCTTTTCAAAAGAATT
>SNQJ01S0121470.1:29468-41910 GCA_010110895.2 Picea sitchensis | reverse complement strand
CACCATCCTTTGGTGGTGAAAGGGAAAGGGAAGATGACGCTGAAGCTTGGTTTCTTGGACTCATGAGATATTTCCAATTGCATAACTATTCATCAAACCTAGAAGCTATAATTTCCACCTACCATTTGCATGGGAAGGTTTCCATGTGGTGGGACCAACTAAACTAGGTTGAACATATTAATGAGAATAGGATCACTTGGAAGCATTTCAAAAAGTATTTCCAGAAGGAGTACCTCTCAAAGCATTTCTATGACTAGAAAATGTAGGAGTTATTTGAACTTAGGCTGGGAAGCATGACTATGGAAAAATATGAGAAGAAGGTATTGGGGTTGTTAAAGTATGTATGGTTCACAAAATATGGGAAGGTGAAAATACATAGGTTTTTAAGTGGTTTTCCTTTCCTTTATAAACAAAATATTCAATTGATGAACACAAGACCTTGAATGAGGTTATCAGGAAATATAAGTACCTGCATGAGAAAGGCTAGGGTAGAGGATCCATGCAGAAGTCTTGGAAGGATAAGAAGAAGGAGAAGTTTAATCATGGGAAGAAGGGATTCAAACCTCCTTTCAATAGAAATGAGCCAAATAAAAATTATGAAGATCAATGTCCCAAGGATGAATCCAAGAAAGAAGACTCCTTGGGAAAAATGGGAAGACCACCAATCCAATGTTGGGGATGCAATGAGGATAACATGTACTTGGATTTTCCTCACATAAAGGAAATAGTGAATACATTGAACAACATCCAAGAGGCTAAAACAGTTGAAGAAATGGGAAATTTTTATGCAGCCTTAGATGATCGACAACAAGAATACCAATCCAATATGATTGAGGTGGAAGGTAAGATCATAAATCATTATGTTTCTATTTTAATCAATTCAGGAACAAGTCATTGTTACATTGATCCTAAAATAGTGGATATATTACGCTTGGAGAAAATAAATCTTGGGAAATCAAGTTTGGTTCAGCTAGCCACTAGAACCAAAAGGAGAATCCAACATATGGTCAGAGGTTGTTCCATAAGTCTTAATTGTGTGAATACTAGTGATGATCTAAATATCATACCATTGGTGTCTTATGATATTCTAATTGGAATGGATTGGTTGGACAAGCACCATGTTGTCCTAGATTGTCATAGTAAGAAATTTACATGTCTTGATGGAGATGTATAACAAATCATTGTGAGAGGTGTACCAAGACCCATATATATAAGGGATATTTCATCCTTACAGTTGAAGAGATGTTTCATAAAAGGATGTCAATTGTATGCAACCCATGTGGAGGAGCCATAAAAGACAAAGGGACCAAGCCTTGAATATTTTACGATACTACAAGAATTTGAAGTTTTATTCCAGAAAATACTAGGGTTGCCACCAAAAAGGAAAATATATTTCTCTATTGATTTAGTGCCAGGAGATGCCCCGGTGTAAAAGACACCTTACAAAATGAGCACACTAGAGTTGAGAGAATTACAAATGTAGTTGGAGGAATTGTTGAAGGAAGGGTACATACGCCCAAGTGTTTCACCTTGGGGAGCACCAATACTCTTTGTAAAAAATAAATATGGAACCTTGAGGTTGTGTATTGACTTTCGACAACTGAATAAGTCTACTATAAAGAAAAAGTATCCTTCACCCAGAATTGATGACCTCTTTGATTAGCTAAGAGGAGAAAATATATTTTCAAAGATAGACTTGAGATCAGGATACCATCATGTAAGAATCAAAGAAGAAGATATCTATAAGACAAATTTTAGAACCAGGTATGGGCATTATGAATTTGTAGTGGTGAGTTTTGGATTGTCCAATGCACCAGTTGTCTTTATTTTCCTAATGAATGGAATATTCATATATTATTTGGATAATGTTTTCATAGTATTCCTGGATGACATACTTGTCTATTCTAAGTCAGAGGAAGAGCATGAAAATCACCTAATATTGGTATTGCAAGTGATGAGGGTACACCAATTGTATGCCAATATGAGTAAGTGTTATTTTTATCAAGAACATATCCATTACTTGGGGCACACTATTTCAAATCAGGGTATAACAATGGATCCAAAGAAGATTGAATCCATTAGAGGATGGCCAATGCCCATGAATGTTTCAGAAGTTATATCTTTTATGGGGTTAGTTGGTTACTACATAAGGTTTATAGTAGGGTTCTCTAAGATTGTTCATCTCATCACTTCTTTGCAAAAAAAGGGAATTAAATTTGAATGGACACCTGAATGTGAAGAGAACTTTAATTTGTTGAAGGAGTTACTCACTAGTGCACCTGTGTTAAATATTGTTGGCCCAAATGAAAGTTTTGTGACCTATGTACAGGTGCATTTAAGGAAGGACTTGGTGGACTCTGTTATCACTCTGTAATTTCCATAGGTTGTAGAAGAAAATAAAAAGGTAACTACCAAACCACTTTGGAAGATGGGATCTAGCCCTACTAGCTTCACAGAGGAATCTCTCTATAGGATTTAGATTTGTTTGAGTTTTAAAATGTTAGGCTAGTTATGACAGTTCGAGTTTTGTTTGTTTGTTTGAAATAATTAGTTGAAAGAATGCTTAATTTTCCATTGGGCTATGGGTTCTGTTAGCATCAGAAGTCACTCTTGGATTGCGGCAGGATCAGAGTCCAATGCCCATCAGTTTTATGTCACGAATAATTTAATGGGGGTGGTCGAATGGATAGAGACCCAGAAAGATATTGCTTTAACTTAGAAAACTAGGCCTGACATGCAATAACATGTGAAGTCTTGATCTAACTTCCGTCAGTAGGTTGAGTATAACATGAGCAAAGGGAAGAATTGGTAGGAGAAGTTAACAAGACTTCTTTGGGCATCAGACCTTCCAACCGCTTGAGAAAGAAAACCCAAAAGACAAGATCCTCTTGGTTCAGAGTTTCAGGGAACTGAAAGGTGACTTGACTGATTCCTTCAATTCTAAGTCATTCAACATTGAGAAAATACAAGAGCTGATTAGAAACAATGCAACTATCACAGTGATCAAACATCCATCATCCTATAACAATGCAACTTGATTGGATCCTCCAATTCCAAGCTGTTCTAACACAGTGTTAACAGAGAGATGGAAAGAGGCTGACATTCATTAGACAAGAAGTCTCAAGCACAAATACATAACCAGAGAAATTAGTGCTTCAAAAATTTACAATCGGGATCCTAGCTCAACCATCAACCTTTACAAAAATTGTCAAACTGCCTACAGATACTCAAATCAAACCATAAGAAACAAGATCGAGTCACTGCATAGAAAAAAAATGTTACGTCTGCATGTCTACTGACAGAATGCACATGCAGTCTCTGGACAATGGTGTTCTTATGTTAGACGCAATTAGACTTCTAGCAGCACTGCGGAAGAATCGACAAGCCTTTAATCCTCTGTCAAATTTTCCATTTATGGTGGAGATGATGTCTAACCACCACCAACAACCTTAATAACTACTTCTGTGGGATCGAGAACGACCCCATTCAACTCTGCACCTTTAGGACATGGAGGCCTCTTCATGCTGCCATCTGGATTTTCTAAACAACTTCATGGAAAGACGTGGAGGCGGACGTGAGGACTAAGGTATCAGACGGGAAGCAGTGAATGAAGAGTGACCAAGAAGGGATGATTTGGCATGCGTGGTGCAGAAGTAAGAAGAGGAGAGTTTGGGTGGATGGATGTGGCATGTGTACTGCAACAACATAGACCAACGATGAGGTGGCATGAGGTGAGGGGAAACAAGGACTATGGAGGTGACAGGGGTGAGACACATGACAGGGGGAAAAAAGGTGATAGGAGAAGGGAGGAAAGATGGTGGGATGTGATTGGTCAAGAGAGAGGATGCATCGCTATGATGGGGATGATGTGGAAGGGAGAAGAACAGGTGTCGGAAGATAAAAGGGGGTGAAAGGGAACGAGATATGCCACGAGAGTGAGTGGAAGATAGATGGCAGGAGGACTGGGAGGTGGTAAGTGGTTTGGAAGTGGTGGGGGTCGTTGCAAGGAGGATGCACCACGATAGTAGGGGGGCCAGCACTGGAAAGATGCCCATATTGGACCCCCCAACCCTTATTAAAGGTCAAAGGGCCAAGGGGGTCTGGAATCGATTGTGCGTTGTAGATCTAGGCGCCCCAATCCTAACCGTTGAGAGATGCATGCCCCATTCTGGACCCCCCCCTCCCTGCCCCTTATTAAATTTCGAAGGGCCAAGGGGGTCCAGAATCAATTGTGTGTCATAGATATAGGCACCCCAATCCCAACTGTTGAGAGATGTGCACCCCATTCCGGAACTCCGCCCCTTATTAAAGGTCGAAGGGCCAAGGGGGTTCAGAATCGATTGTGTGTCATATATCTAGGCACCCTAATCCTGACCATTGAGAGATGCACACCCCATTCCTCCCACCCCCGTTAAAGGTAGAATGACAAGGGGGATCCGAAATGGAACCTTAGCCACAGATCTAGGCATGCAAATATCGGCTATCTAGATCTGGGTGCTCATTAAAATAATGCTCCCGCTTCTAAAACCTTGGGATAAATGGATGTTTAGCGCATTTTGTGACCTTCTTCTTGCCACAAGGGACATTTCTTCTAGGAAAATACCCCATACTTGATTATATGCTAACATTAGGCTCCATGGGGGACACCACGCCCCCTGTGGGCTGTCGAGAACTCTTTTGCAGCTTCAGTGCCTTGTTGTTGGGCTATGTATTCATTATTAAAACCTACAGATAAAAGAAAAAACAATATTTATAAATACAGAGGAGCCATGTATGGCTCAAAAGAAAATTTTCTTCAGAAAATGCCCATTCATAGGGCCATTGAACACTTCCTCACACTCCAAATCCTGCAACATGTATGTATGATTTGAAAATACTCCAAATCCATAGGGCTTCAAACTTGCCATGTTTTCCCTTGTCCTGCTTGGGAGCATCCCACTTCAGCACCAACTCACCTAGATGGAAATCTTCCTTCTTGACCTTTTCGTCAAAGGCCTGCATGATCTTTTGTTGATGATCTTGAGTTGTGATCACCACCTATTCTCTGGTCTGTTGAACTTCTACCAGCTAATGAATTCTTCTGATCATGTCATCAGGGTCTCCTTGATAATCCTGAAAGAATTTTGCCATAGGTACAACCAGTTGAGAAGGAAAAACAACTTATGTTCCATAGACTAGTTGGAAAGGGGAGATGTGTATGGATGTTTTTGTTGTCACTCGATCATACCACAGAGCGAATTTCAAGTTTGAATCCTAGGCCCTCTTGTTGTCGTCCAACAACCTTTTGATGATCCTTATTAGGATTTTGTTAGAGGACCCTACCAAACCATTTCCTTGGGGATAGTATGGGGTAGAATGAATCAATTTGATCCCAAACTGATCACAAAATTTGACCAATGGCTCGAATTTGAAATATGCTGCATTATCAGTGACAATCTTGCTTGGGCAGCCAAATATTGTGACGAGGTCCTCCAAAAATCCAATGATTACCTTATGGGAAGCACTCATGGTGTGGATAGCGTCTATCCATTTGGTGAAGAAATTTGTGGCAGTCAGGATCCATCTGTGTTGTCCACTGGAGGCAGGGTGGATTTCCCCAATAAAGTCTAAGCCCCACTACTGGAAAGTTCCTGAAACAACCACATGCTTTAATGGCAGAGATTTAAGTTGTTTCTTTCTTGAGAACATTTGGCATTTGATGCAGGCTCTAACCTCTCTACAGACATCAGTGAATAAGGTGGGCCAACAGTACCCATCCCTGAGAATTTTGTAGGATGTCATCTTCTAGAAGTAGTTCCCTCCACATAGGTTGTCATGAAAATCAGTGATGATCCTTTGGGCCTTTTGTGGGTTCAAACATTTTAAAATCACCCCCAGGGGGTCTTTCCAGTATAAAATTCGATCAACAAGGCAATATTTGACTACTTTGAGCTTTAAATCTCTTGCCTTGTTCCTTTGCAGGTCATCGGGAGGCTGCAACTCTTGTAGAAAATATATGACATCCTTGTACCAAGGACATTGTGCCAACGGGGGATTTTCTTGAGGATCTTCATCAACCAACTGATCCTGCCAATTTCCTGAGCATTCATTGATGAAACTTGCCCCCAAATATTTGCAATTTGATTCATCCAATAGCTTGGCTAAACCTTGACCTTTGATCAACTTGGTGGGATTTATCTCTAGATCAAACTCAAGGATCTTGGCGATCCATTTACTCCTTCTCCCGTCTATGTCAGGCTGAGTAAGAATGTCCTTCACAGCAGCTGAGGGGACATAGGCAATGACTTTTGACTGCAGGATATAGACTTTAAAATCTTTCAGAGCTTTCACCAGGCCATAGGCCTGTTTCTGCATGATGCCGTACCTGACCTCAACATCCCTTAATGCTCTACTAAAAAAGGCAATAGGTTTCTCTAGCCTGGCATCGGTTTTTTTTAGTAAAACAACGGCCACTGTGTCAGATGAAGCAAAGGAGAAAATAAGGAAATCCTTTCAGTAGTTGGGACTAATAAGCACAAGATCTTCATTCAAGGCCTTCTTTATCTTCTCAAAGGAATTTCGAGACTCAAAATTCCACCTAACTTCATTTCCTTTCCTCAACATGACTGTTATAAGATTTACCATCTCAACAAAGTTAGAAACAAACCTCCTTAGAAAATTAATTTTACCAAGGAAAGACTGGACTTCTTTCCTAGATCTTGGGATTGACAAGGCTTGGATTGCTTCAACTCTATTGGGATCAATCTTGAATCCTACTTCTGATACTATGTGGCCCAACAACTTCCCCCCTTCATGGAAAACAAATACTTTTTGGGATTTAATGAAAGGCCAAACCTCATGCATTTCAAAAAAACCTTCTTGAGAGGACAACAGTGTTCTTTATCAGATTTGGAAAAGTCTGTGATGTCATCCAGATAGATTACCACAAACTTATCCCTTTCTCCAATGAAATCTATGTCCATGGCTCACTGAAACATTGCTCCCGCATTCATCAATCCAAAGGGCATTTTGTCATACATGAATGTTCCCCACGGAGTGGTAAACATTGTCTTTTCTCTGTCCTCAGGAAGAACATGGATTTGATTGTATCCAGAGAATCCATCAATCATGGAAATCCTGGATGCCCCTGTTACCCTCTGCAATATATGTTCCATCTTTGGCATGGGGTAATTGTCCTTCTTTGAGCTCCTGTTCAGATTCCTGAAATCAACACAGAATCTGATTTCCTTGTTCTTCTTCCTCACTGGGACCAAGTTGGCCACCCACTCTGAATATCTCAAAGGCATGATGATCTGGGAATTTAGCAACTTCTTTACCTCTCTCTCCATGGTAGGTAGTAATATAGTATTAATTGGTCTTAGCTTATGCCTGAATGCCTTGGCCTCCTCTTTCAATGGGATCTTGTTTTCAATGACAACTGTGTCATATGTCTTGAGGTCTTCATATGTCCAGTCGAGCACATCAACAAACTTCTTCAAAAGCTCAGTATACTTGGTCCTCTGCTCCGTTGATAGGCTGCTTGACAATTTGATGAACTTTGGTTCCTTCTCTGTGCCAATGTTGCACTCAATTGCATCAACACTATCATCTGAGATTTTCCCCTTTAATGCCACATTATTTCTATCAAAAATTCTTTCTAAAGGAACTAGTCCCTTTGGAATATGATTGCTTGGTAGCTGCACAATGTCACACTCAGCAATCTTACTCATAAAATCACCAACATCAAACTTTTCTTCAGAAACAGGGTCTTAATCAATATGCAGCGCTGAAAATTCTTCAACAGTCTCTAGGAATCTTTTGATCTCAAGATCATCCTCAAACACCTTCCAATGTTTGACATTGTTAGGTATGGAAGGCTTGTATTTTACTTCTATATCATATCTGAGTTTAGGTGGCAGGGGAACCTTGAAATTGCTTGCTGATGTAGCCAAAGAATCAACCACTGTGTTATTTTCTCTTGGAACAAATGAAATGTTGAATGCTGAGAAGAAACTGTTGATTAGGTCCCATACCTCATTTCTGTAACTCCTGAGCCAAGGATGCTTGTCCTGATAAGCATTTTTGATATGATGGACAACCAACTCTACATCTCTGAATACTTCCACCTCTCCAATTCCCATTTACTTTGCATCCCTTAAACCTAAAACAAGAGCTTCATATTCTACCACATTGTTGGTTGTTTCAAACTCTAGCTTGTATGACGAAAATATGGTTTCCTGAGAAGGTGACACACAAACCACTTTGGCACCAACACCTTCCCTGAAAGAGGCTCCATCAAAGAACATTTTCCAGACAGAGGTGGTGGGGGAGGAATTTTCATGAGAAGTAGTGGGTTGTTTTCTAAGTTTTAGAGGAAGCTCAGGAGCATCAGTGAGCCGCAATAAACTGGAACCCAAATCAATGTCAAGAGAAAAGGTAGGATGGTTAGTAGGATTGGTTTCATCACTAATTATGTAGGCCAATTGGGCTTCTCTGTACAGTCTCCTATGTTCCCCCCCAAACACTGGAATAGTGGCATAGGTGAGGTCCATCTGCAGGGTTCCTCCAAGTCCTTTTATCCAGTATCTTGATAACAGAATTCCAAAATTGGGGGGAACATCAGCCACCACAATATCCATGACCACACTTTTCATGGGAAATTGAGACAGGGTCACAACTAGATCTTTGATGACTCCTAGACATTGAAATTTCCTGGAGTCAAAGGAATAGAGGTCATGATAGGCTCTGGTGACTTCTAGTCCTAATTATTCCATGATAGTTTTGGGCATGAGGTTGTGGGAAGCCCCTGAATCCATCAAACAGTTGTGCATCACCTTGTCATGTATGTTCAAGGATGTGTAGAAGGGAGGGGATGAATCATTTATGTCTTCTACCATAGGACCTAGGTTAACTACAAGCTTTTCATCTTGCAAATTAATTGAGTCCGTGGGTTGGCATGAAGGTTCAGACTGTAATAGCTCGGAGAGGAATTTTTTGAACACTTCATGATTGACCAGTTCATAGAGGGGTACATGGATTTTGATTTTTTGAATTTCATGCTCAAAGTTAAAAGAGGATGTGAGATTTTGGATTTCCCTTACTTCAGGAACATGAATCTGGACCAATGGAGAGAGGGGTTGGGCCTTCTTACCTTTTTTGTTGTCTGCTACTTCATTAGCAGGTTTCTCTGATCTAGAAATTTGTTTAGGAACGTCAAGTGCTCTTGTCTTCTTCTTGGATCTTAGGTTATACCTGCTTTGGCTACTGCTAGCCTTGTCTCCCTTGCTCAACTCATTCAGTTGATTGTCCATGAGTGACTCCTCATATGTTGATTGAGTGAGATGAGGAAAAGGGGAAGTATCTCCAAAGTAGTCGATTTTAGGATCAAGCCCGTCTATTTCCCCTTGTTCATCACTAGTTACCAAGTTATTTTGAAAAGGAGCCTGAATCCTCTGGGGAGCATTATTATTCGGCCTCCTGAAATTTCCTTTGTTTTCGACATTTTGAGGATTTTTGTATGTTTGCATCACCTCCACCTTCATTTTCTCCATCTTTGCAGATAGAGACTTCACTATCTTGGTCAATTCATATACTTGAGGGTGAGGCACAGAGGGGCCAGAAGTCGAGGCTTCATATCTTCCCTTTCTCCTGTATGTATCAGTCTTATTTATGAGTCTTTCAACTGCCAATACATTAGATTCCACTTCTATGGCCGCATCTTTCATTTGAGCTAGGGAGGTAGCTCTTCTTTCTCTCAAAAAAAGGCAGAAGTTAGGTTCAAATGCATTATCATAAGATATTTTAGCAAAGGCTTCTATGGGTTTTATCTCAGTAGGGATCTTATTATACATCTTATTGAATATTTTGGAGAAGTCAAAGACAAATTCTCCTTTATTTTTCTTCAAGGACCCAAACTCTGTTATGTAATACATGAAATCCTTTTTATCTCCCCATTGTCTCAAGAAAGCATTATCTAGAGCTTCAATTCCAACAGTAGATCCAGGGGTCAGCCCCTTGAACCACCTCCTAACCTCACCATCAAGGCTCTGGACAAAAAATCCAATCCACACATCTTCATTTGCAATGTTCAGGTTGTCTTCATAACTATAGAAGGCAACAAGGTGCTCTTCAACAATTATGTCCTCCTCTCCAGTGAATTTAGGAATGTACTTGAGATAATCTCCAGTAGGGAGAGCATTCAAGGGCCGAGTTATAACTAAAGGGGCATACCTTGCAACCACAATGGCATCCATTCTATTTATAGAGGGATTAGCACCTACCATAGGGATATTAGATGGGGGAGAACTAGGAGGAGAAGGTGCTTAGAAAGGGGAAAGTGAAACAGGGCTTGCAAGAGGGAAAGTAAAAAGAAGAGGATTCAAAGAAAAGGCTACAGGGCTTGATTCTGTAGAGGCTTCTCTTTATGTAGTAGCAACAACAGTAATAGGAGGAGGGGTGGTATAGCTAGGAGTGGGAAAATATTCTGAGGTACTGGGTCTGAACCAGGGTACAATCTCAGGAGAAAGGGGAGTGAAAAGGTTCTCTCCTTCCAATCTAGGACCAGAAGGAGAAAACTCAGCAAGAACACTCCCAAACTTCAGACTTCGGGCAAGTCCAACAGGAGGGAATAAAAACGAGTGAGACGCAGTAGTTGGAGTTCCTATAGAATAATTCAAATCATCAAAAATACCTAGTTTAGCAGTAGAAGTACCTCCTTCAGAGGCCTTTCCCTTTCTGATAATCTTCTCTGGGTTAGCTTCAGGTGGCGCTAAAGTCAGCTGAGGAGTAGACATTGTATGTCTGCCTCTAAAAGTTATGGCTGAAACAATGGAATCGCCTGTGGGTTCTCATCAGTGGAGTTGGCTGTGGGTTCTCATCAGTGGAGTTGCCAAGTGCACATTAGCAATCTCAATAGTTATGATATCTAATGAACCTTCAGAATCAGTTAATTGTTGTCATTCAATCCCAGGTAAAATATTCAACTTTGTCCCCAACAACGACACCCGAAATGTTAGCATCAGAAGTCACTCCCGTATTGCGGCAGGAGTAGGGCCCAATGCCCATCAGTTTTATGTCAAGAATAATTTAATGGGGGTGGTGGAATGTATAGAGACCCAGGAAGATATTACTTTAACTCAGAAAACCAAGCCTGGCATGCAAGAACAAGTGAGGTCTTGATCTATCTTCCCTTAGTAGGTTGAGTATAAAATGAGTAGAGGGAATACTTGGTAGGAGAAGTGAACAAGATTTCTTTGGGCATCAGACCTTCCAACAGCTTGAGAAAGAAAACTCAGAAGACAAGATCCTCTTGGTTCAAAGTTTCAGTGAATTGAAAGGTGACTTGACTGATTCCTTCAATTCCAAGTCATTCAACGTTGAGAAAATACAAGAGCTGATTAGAAACAATGCAACTATCAAAGTGATCAAACATACATCATCCTATAACAATGCAACTTGACTGGATCCTCCAATTTCGAGTTGTTTTAACACAGTGTTAAAAGAGATATGGAAAGAGGCTGACATTCATTAGACAATAAGTCTCAAGCACAAATACATAACTAGAGCAACCAATGCTTCATAAAAATTTTACAACCGGGAGCCTAGCTCAACCATCGACCTTTACAAAAATGGCCAAACTGCCTACATATACTCAAAGCAAACCATAAGAAACAAGGTCGAGTCATTGCATAGAAAAAAAATGTTACGTCTGCATGTCTATTGACAGACTGCACATGCAGTCTCTAGAAAGTGATGTGCTTATGTCAGACGCAATCAGACTCATGACAGCTCTGCAAACAAATCGACAAGCCTTTAATCCTCTGCCGAATTTTCCATTTATGGTGGAGACAATGTCTAACCACCACCACCAACCTTAATAACTGCTTCCTTGGGATCAAGAATGGCCCCAGTCAACTATGTGCCTTTGGGACATGCAAGACTCTTCATGCTGCCACCTGTATCCGCTAAATGAATTCATAGCAAGACATGGAGGCGGAAGTGAGGACTAAGGTATCAGATGGGAAGTGGTGAATGAAGAGTGACCAAGAAGGGACGATTTGGAATGCATGGTGTGGAAGTAAGAAGAGGAGAGTCTGGGTGGACTGATGTGGCATGCGTACTGCAACAACACAGACCATAGATGAGGTGGCACGAGGTGAGGGGAAACAGTGACTATGGAGGTGACAGAGTCGAGACACATGACATGGGGTAGGAAGGTGATAGGCGAAGGGAGTAAAGATGGTGGGATGTGATTGGTTGAGGGAGAGGACGTGTCACTATTACAGGAACGATGTGGAAGGGAGAAGAACAGGTGTTGGAAGATAAAAGGGGGTGAAAGGGAATGGGATATGCCACGAGGGTGAGTGGAAGATAGATGGTAGGAGGACAGGGAGGCGATAAGTGGTTTGGAAGTGGTGGGGGTCATTGTAAAGAGGATGCACTATGATAGCAAGGGGGACCACAC
>SNQJ01S0121470.1:0-27028 GCA_010110895.2 Picea sitchensis | reverse complement strand
GTCATATGGGTTAGGGTTTTGGATGCCTCTATATCCTATATGTATATTGTATTGTGAACAATGTAACACAATGAAAATATAGAATATGTTGGTTTTCTCGGTTTGGGTTTCTAAGGGAAAAATCTTTGTGTAATGTTTGTATTTTCCATTGTATATTTTCTGTTCTTTTACTGAATATATGTTTGCAGTAAATATTGTACAAGGTTTAAATCAACAGGCAATAGGCAGTAGAGTGTCCTAAGTTGATATGATATTTTCTGCAAAACCCCACCATCTTCTTTGATTTGAATGTTGTTGCATTGTCAATGATGATTTTCCTGGGACATCCAAATCTTGAAAGAATGTTAGTTTCCAAAAAATTAATGATCAAAATATCAATGGATTTCCTTGTAGGTACAAATTCAATCCACTTGGTGAAATAATCAGTGGCTATGAGAATCCATTTGTGTTGGCTTGATGATGGTGGATGGATTTCTCCAATGAAATCCAAACCCCATTGTTGAAAAGGAGTTTCAACTTAAATTGGTTTCAAGGGTAAAGGAAGAAGTTTCCTTTTTCCTTCAAAGATTTGACAGCTATGAGAGGAGGTCACTTTCTTGTGGACATATGCAAATAAAGTTGGCTAGTAAAAATGATCTCTTAGAATTTTGTTGGAATCGGTCTTCCAGTTCAAGTGTCCACCACAATCTCCTTCATGAAATTCCTGCAAATATTTATCAGCCTCATCTTTCAATAAACAGTTTAGTAAAATCCCTCCAGCATATTTCCAATACAAATTGCCATTTAAAATACAATACTTCATAGCTTTGAGTTTAATAAATCTAGCCTTAGTCTTGGTTAAACTAGGAGGATATTGTAAATGATGCAAACCAAAAATTAGTTCTTCATACTAGGGAGAGGTTGAGAAAACCTCTTTAACTTGTGGAGTTGCCTGCTCTTATTGTTCATCCACTGCAGCTAGAAAATTAATATCCAAAGCATGGAAATTGGACTCAACAATCAATTTAACTAATCCTTGACCCTTAATGAGCTTGGTCAGTTTGATCTCAATATCATATTCAAGGATAAAAACACTCCATTTACCCCTTTTTCCATCAGGACTATCTTGGGTCAGAATATCTTTTACCATAGAATTTGGGACATAAGCAATAATGTGTGAGTGGAGAATATATACTCTGAAATATTTGATTTCTTTCACCAAAGCAAAATATTTCTTTTCCATGATGTTATAATTCAGTGCAACATATCTCAAGGATTTACTGAAGAAAGACATAGGTTGTTCATGGCCTTCATTGTTCTTCTGCAAAAGAACTGTTACAATAGTATGCTCAAAGGAAAAAGAGAATAGGAGGAAATATTTCCTGTAATCAGGGTTGATAAGCATAGGGGCTTGTGTTAAGAATTGTTTCACCTGATCAAAGGAATGTTTTTCTTCTATGGTCTATTTTATTTTTTTGTATTTTTTCTTGACATATTTGTTATATTTCTTAAAAGTTTTTCCAAGTTAGGGATAAATCTTCTTAGAAAGTTTATTTTGCCAATGAAAGACTGTAATTCTTTTATGTTTCTGGGATGATCTATTTTTTGAATGGATTCAGTTATGCTAGGATCAATTTTAATTCCATCCTTTTATATGATATGTCCAAGCAGTTTACCTTATTCTAGACCAAACAATGTTTTCTTTGGATTAAGTGAAATTCCAAATCTCCTGCATTTTTCAAAAACTCTTTTAAGGTGGAGTAAGTGTTCTTCACCTGTTTTTGAAAAAATAGTGATATGATCCATGTATATAACAATGAATCTTCCAAGTTCATCCAAAAAAGAAATATCCATTTCTCTTTGAAATGTATCCCCAACATTCATGTTGTAGGAAGGCCAAAGGCCAAAGAGTAAAGTGGAAAAGCATGGTGTTTTTGGGAAAGAAAGCATGCATGAGCAAAGCGACAGCTGGAAGAAAGAAAAACACATGTGCATGGAAGGGAACGCAATAGATGGAAGGAATAAAAACATGCATGCATGGGAGGAAGACCTAACGGTGATAGGGTTAGGGTTTTGGTAATGCATTGTAAATGGATAAGGAGCCAAAAGCATATAAATAGCGATACATAGGTATCATAGGGGGTTGGATTTTGTGTTGTTTGGTTCTGATTATTGTGGTTACACATGATTTGATGCAATATGTAATGTTTTGTTGTGAGACCTATTTTGTATAAGTTGTTGAGCTAGAGGGGACAAGGGAGGGTAGATCTTGAGGGTTATATAGTAGGTTATGGATCCTGGTGTGATCTAGTCTGCCTCATATAGATCTCACCCAACTGAGAAGAGTTGTAAGCACGCGACGCTGTAGATGTGAACATAATATAATAAAAGAGATGAGAGCCAAGTCTTTGTGGACGTAGCCCTAGGAGGAGGTGAACCACGATAACATATGTGTTGTGTGATGAATATTTTCATATCTCTTGTTGTCTGAAGAAATTATTATTATGTTGAATGAATGAGTTGTTATATTGTCTGTTTAAGTGCTTTTGCAAAATTGAAGGAATAAGCCTATGGATCTACTGCATAAATCGTGAATAACAATATGTTGCATTTACAAGTCATAATAATGGTTCAATATTTATCTCTCTTATCTCACACTTACTCCTAGGATGTAAACACCTGAGTATTACAACCACCCATTAAATTTATCTCGAGTGAGACCGCGCATTGCATTCTGTGTGTTGCATTGCCTTATGGTTAACCAGGAGGGCCGATAGTTTTAGAGGATTTGTTGGAAACCCAAATAGACATGAACCCTAGGTCAATAAACTCAGATAGTATAGGAGAGAAGTAACCAACAAATGGTTATGTTTTTGTTGGTAGGAACATGAGATGATTGAGTGGAGAAGATAACTCGAAGATATGTCAGAAGCAAATTAAGAAAAGGTTAGGGAAGAGACCAATGAGCCATTAGGAGGGAATGATGAGGCCATGGAATGCCACAAAAGGAGAGATTAAAACTTGGCTAAGAAATAAGGAGATAGAGTTTGCACAAAAAGACAATAGAAACCCTAGACTAACACCTCACAAATATCTTGAGAAATAAATGTTTACTGATTTACACACAGTCTTTTTCTTTGATTTTCCGCATTTATTGCAAGAGTGGATACTAAGGTTGAAGGATAACCACACAACGAACCGGATTCGACAGCTATAGTAGACCCCAGTATAGATTGAGCATCTTCAGAAGCTGAACAACAAGTTCACCCGCGCAGTAGACTTTTGGCTTGATAGTATTGTGGTAGGTTTTATCACAGAGTTTGCAGTAGACACAACGAAGTCATACAGCGCAGCAGAGCAAGATTTTCTACGGGGACCTTGAGGAAGGTACATTTGATCACTCTATACTTTGATTAAGATATTTCTATATAACAAAGGTGTAATGACAATGGAGTCCCCCCTTCCCCCTTCCCCGCGTGCATGGGGGAAGGGGGGAAGCACTGAGAGAAAGAGGAGAAATGGAAGGAGGAGAGGATAAGGGCAAGCAAGAAGAACCCTTGGACCCGATCATGATGGATGACGAAAAAATTAAGCATATCATGGCGATAGTGGGAAATACACATAGTGGAGTACCCTACCAATACAAGGTGAATACCAAGAAGAGAGCCATAGCCGCAAGGGAAGGCTTGGTGAGTGATGAGGAAGAGGTAGAGGATCTTTGGGCTATGGATCAGATTGAGGAAATCCTGCACGCAACGTATGAGAGGAAGACGAGAGGTCCAAGAATGGGAAGAGGAGGCAACAATCCTATCCATATTGATGTCAGTGTGGAACCCATAAACCCATGTGCGAATAATACACCAAAGAGAACACGACTGTTTAGACAACCAAAGTTCAGAAGCAGTTAGACAACAGGAAGTACATATACAAAAGGAACATCAACTGGAGGAGCCAGTTCAAGTAGAACTAGTCAGGTATCTACACCATGCGGGGGTAGTAGTTCAACATTCAAAATGGGAAGAAACGATCCCACCATTAGGTTACCGAAATTTTGAGGAGAAGCAATAGAAGACCTTGAGAAACATTTGTTCATTTGTGCAAAGATATGGGAAGCAAAATAGATCACTGATGATGATACAAAACTTGCGCAGCTAGCTATTACGCTAAGAGAGTGCGCACTAGACTGGTACATGAATTTATATGCAAAAAGGGCCCCTAGGACGACAAGGACACTGGAAGACATTAAGAAGCTATTGATAAATGAGTTCCAGAAGCTGATCTTAGAGGATCAGTACATGAATGAGATGATCAAAATAAGATATAAACCAGGAGAATTCATATGGGATATTGATAAGAGATTCAAGCGACTGAAGGGAAAGTTAAAGTATCTCATGACCGAGATGTAACATAGACACTTATTTGTCAATTCACTTTTACCACACTTAAAATACCCTTTGCGACAAAAGAAGTTCCAAATGAAGGCATAAGATTTTCAGGCAGCCTTACAGCTCGAAGAAAATTAGTATCAGCAGATGTACCCAACTATTGAATAACTGATGGAGGACTTGAAGAACTTAATGTTTCAACTAAACCAGAATAATAACAAGGATAAACGAGAATTCGTTTGGTGTACCACATGCAGGAAGGAAGGACACCACAAGAACGAATGCCCAACATTCATGCAGTATATGGAAGTAGGAATTCCAAATCTGTTACCAATAGAAGGACTATGGTGTGAAATATGCAAGAAACCGAGTCATGATCCTTATCACTGCACAATGATGCAGAAATACCAGACATTCCCGAAGAGATCATATTTCACCTTTTGCAAGTCAATGGGCCACGATGAGAGATATTGTAGAACTATGGAGTTGATGCGAGAAAGGACATCTGACGCATATAGGGTGTAGGAAGAAATAATGACTGGGCAAGATCCACCACAGTTTAATTAAGGTACAGCTCCATAAAACACTACACAACAACAATATAATAATTCACAACAACCATATAATAATGTGCAACCATAGTACAACATGGCATAGCCTCAGTACAATACCACACAGTATAATTAGGCGCCTCTGTATAATGCGCCGAGAGGAGATCGAGCAGGCTACAGAGGTGGAGGATGAGAAAGAGGAGGTTTCATATGAGGTAGAGGACCAGTGGTGTGTCACAATTGTCAACAACTGGGACATTATGAAATGGAATTTCCACTTCCACCACCAGCCTGTATGTATTGTGGCACATCGTACCATGATACAGAAGAATGCCCGACACTACTAGTAATTATCCAGGAAAAGAAGAACCAAAAAAACCAGAATGTTCAGTGTATTTCTGCCGAAGCAAGGGATGAAGGACAAAACATTAATATAGTTACTCATGAAAGATCTAGAACAAGGGATGCCACTGTTCGACAAGAACCAACATAAAATCAATGGGTGAAAAAGAACGTCGAACCAAGGAAGCAGTTCGACACGTAGAAGGAAAATGAGATATTTAAGTAAGCTCGACAAGAATTTCAGAAGGAAGATATTGTGACGACTTCAACTATGCAACAAAGAAAGGTAGCACCCGAATACGAAATACCTCCACTATTGGATCATAATAGCGAAATACATTCCATGGGCCAAGTAAGTACAATCAAAATATTTTTTCAATCATGTTTAAAGGTATTAAGTGATCCATCATCTGTGAAAATCTTGCAAAACATACTAGAAAAATGTAGCCTCGAGATGGAAGAAAAGATAGAACCAAAAAATGTCAATCACCTACACACAAGAAGAAGAACAAGTAGGGAATTTAGAATGAATGCTAACATTGGAGATTTCAATATGGGAGACATTATACTAGATCTAGGATCTAAAGTTAATGTACTACCAAAGAGGACATGGCAATGCATGGGAGATCCCACATTAGGATATTCACCTGATCAATTAAAACTAGTGAAGCAACACAGAGTCCTACCAATAGGCAAACTGAAGGGAGTGACAATATACCTAGATGGAGTGCGCATTAAAGCATATTTTGAAGTCGTTGAAATAGTGGAAGGAACAACACCTTACCCCGCATTGCTTGGTCTAGATTGGGCATTTGATAACCAGGCCATAATCAACTTAAAAACCAGAAAAATGACATTTGAGTTAGAATAATACAGGGTCATCGTGCCATTAGACCCATCAAAAGGAGAGAGGTTTGTAGAACCTACTTGTTTGGACCTAGAGGAAACTGGCCAATTGTACAGAAAAACTCTGCGAGATGAGGATTACATAAACCCAACTATAGATAGGATACTCAGTTCGTGGAGCATCACTTCTTGTGCAACAGATTTAGATACCAGTTTAGAGAACTGGTAAAAAAGGCTACATGCAGTATCATGGAGGAGATGTGCACGAATAGACTGCTCCATAAGATGGGTAGGCACATAAATCATAGAACCACCCAGTTTCCACGTAGTAAATGACTTGGAAACATTCTTAGCGCAGTATGAATATGAAGTCTTAGAGAACGAGAGACTGTTATAACTTTATCTAGCACTCAAGGCCACACCTGCACGATGGTGGGGCACACACAAAGAGACAATCATAGACTGGTATCAATGCAAGTGGTTACTACGCATAAGGATTGGCCCCAAAAAAAAAACCAGTATGATGGACAAAGAACACCAATGGAACACTTGGAGGATTGTAGAACACTATGAAAAATGACACCTCTAAAGGAATGGCCTCATTACTCTATACACACTCTTGAGGGCATCCTAGTGAACTGGTATACAGACCAGGAATTGCACAAAGGAACTATGACCTGGATGCTATTGAAACATAATTTCACAGTCACCTTCAAGCATGAGAACCCCAACATAGATGTTGCTCTTAAAAATATAAGAGGAGTGACATTCATCCAAGCACTAGAAACATAACTTATCACATAAGAGCAACAACAGAACAAACAGATAGTCAAGGAATTGTTGTCATGTTACCATGTGAAAGAGGAAGTACTGGATGAAGATAATCTGTGCGATATTCAGGTTGAAGAAGAAAAATGAGAAATAAATGTTGAAGGCCCACCCATAGAATCAAAATTTATTTTCACGCCGATTAAAGTAAATAAAGTCAACATCGGGACATCTGAGCATCCCAAAATGGCCAACATTGGAGATTACTGGGATGAACAAACAGTGTAAAGTATAACAAAAATATTGCGCGAATACAACGACTTGTTCCGCACAACATTTACAGAGATGAAGCGTATAGCAGGAGAGATAGGAGAGATGAAGATACCACTCAGACTAGAAGCGAGATCGATCAGACAACGACCGTATAGACTGAACCCCATATATAAGTAGAAAGTAAAAGCTGAGATTGACAGGATGCTAGAAGTCGACATCATAGAACTGGTCAAAGAATCAAAATGGATAATCCCAATGGTAGTACAGGACAAGAAACAAGGAGGGATCAGGATATGAATCGACTTGCGTAATTTGAACGATGAACGATGCATGCCTACATGACCCATTCCTTACATCGTTCACGGATGAAGTGTTAGAGAACGTAGGAGGAAATGAAGCCTACTCATTCATTGATGGATTCTCAGGCTATCATCAGATAAAGATAGCACAAGAGGACATATACAAGACCACGTTTGCGAGAGAATGGGGATCGTATCAATACACAGTTATGTTGGTTGGATTGAAGAATGCACCAACAATATTTTCCAAAGTATTTATTGTTTTGTTTAAGGAATTCATCCACCAGTTTCTCGAAATATACCTGAATGATTGGAAAGTATACAGTTTGTTGAAAACTCATGTAGAAGTCTTAAGGATAATGTTGGAAAGATGCAGGAAGTGTCAGATATCACTGAATATAAGGAAATGCATATTCGAAACACCGTTCGGGATATTATTGGGCCATATAGTATGAAAACAGGGTTGATTAGTAGATCCTGCAAAGATCGCAGTCATTGTTAACTTACCACCACCAAAAACAATTTGTCAGCTAAGAGCAATGTTGGGACACACATGTTACTACAGGAAATTTATCAAAGGTTATGCACAGATAACTACATCGATGAAAAATATGCTAAGAAAAGATACAAAGTTTTAGTGGAACGACGAGTGCCAACATGGTCTCGATACCCTAAAGAAAAATATGGTCACCGTGCCAATATTAGTCTTTCCAGGTTGGGAGAATACATTCCATGTACATGTAGATGCATCATCCATAACACTTGGAGCTATCTTAGCGCAGCCAGGAGCGAGGGATTTGGATCACCCGATAACATTTGCGAGTAGAAAGTTATCCGACTCATAATAGAACTATAACATGACATAAAGATAAGTCCAAGCTATGGTCTATGCACTGCAAAAGTTTATACATTACTTATTTGGGAAACACTTTAAGATGTTCACAGATCACTCAGCCCTGAAATATTTAGTCAACAAGCCAGTGTTGGGGAGGATAATCTATCGATGGTTACTACTATTCCAAGAATTTGACTTTGAAGTAATCATCAAACCAGGAAAGTTAAATGCAGGACCTCAACACCTATCAAGAGTCACTAATAGAGAAGAAACTACAAACTTGGAGGACAACTTTCTGGATGCACAACTATTCTCAGTTCAGATCCCTGATGATAACTTCGCAGATATCATTTAATACTTGGGCATAGTTACTGTGCTGCAAGAGTATAATACTGCACAGGAGAAAAACCTTGTAGTCCGCGCTGCTGACTATAAACTGATTGTAGGACATCTATATAAGATGGGAATAGATAACATCTTGCGAAGATATGTGTTAGATCACAAAATACCAAGAGTTTTATCAGAATCCCATGAAGGAATAACAGGAGGGCATTATGCAGGCAAAGCTACCATGCATAAGGTATTATGTGCAGGACTATGGTGGCCAACGATTCACATAGACTCGAAGGAGTACTGTAAAAAATGTGATGTCTATCAAAGGGTAGGAAAACCCAACAGAAGGGATGCGATTTCATTATGACCACAAGTAACACTCCAAGCATTTGATAAATGGGCAAAAGATTTTGTGGGACCAATCATCCCACCAACAAAAAGAACAAGAGAAATGCACATTATTACTGCGACGAAATACCTAACGAGATGGGTGGAAGCCGCACTAGTGAAGGATTGTAGCGCAGAAACAACAACGCATTTTTTATTCGAACAAGTAATCACTTGATCCGTATTTTATGGGCAGAATGAAATGACTACAGATTATTAACAGATGCTTAACACAAAATAACAAAGATACAATGAAATTGGTTTTCTATTCAATAAGGAAATAAGATGAAGATGTAAAATTTAGTGGAAAACAAGCTTGTTGGAATGGTAGCAGTTTATCTATGAGGAGAGATGTGATGGCTGTGCTCATTCGCAAGAAGATAATTACAACGAGGCTCTGAAGGCCTTTTTATAATAAACATGAGTTTCAAAAACCCTAGACATCCAAAAACCTAACCCTAGGAGATGAAGTGCCAAAATTCATGTGGTCCTCGTTTGGGTAATTCATTAAATCAAATTCTCGGGGTCGTAACTTTTTCATACGATATCCATTTTGGGTGTACGAATCTGAAAGTTCAAGACCCAAAAAACTGCTAAAAATAGTAAATTACGAAAATTTCCAGAACGTTGTTTTGAGCCAGCTGGAAAAGGTGGGTGGCCATCAATATCCACCTAAATCAATCCTCCCTCCTTAGGAAGAAATGGTATCCATTACGTTGATTTTCCTCATCAGATGAGGGAATTTCTGTTGAATTTGGTCCCAGGTGAGCCACTTTCCTTGGTGCAGGAGCTGCCCTTCTTTGACAACTTGATAAAGATGGATCCTTTGTTATCGAGTGCCCTTGATCTGTGTGTCCACAATTAGATCAATGGATGCCTATTGTATGCAATCAAGGTTGAGATCTATTGGTGTTAGTTGTTCTGCTACATCTGAGGTGTCCAATAATGGTGGGAAATAAAGCCGAAGGAGGTCCACGTTGAACATTGGGTACAGGCCAAGGAAAGGAGGAATGTTGAGCTCAAAAGCATTATCCCCCACAAACTTGGTGATGGTGTATGACCCATAACAGAGTGGGAGAAGCTTCTGATGGGGTCATGTAAGGTGTTCTTTCTACAAGTGCAACCAAACTTTGTCTCCCACCTGAAACTTATGTGGCACCTGATGTTTATCATGGCACTTCTTGTACTTGTCATTGGACTTCTGTAGGATATCATGAACCTGTTGGCGGATTTTCTAGATCCACTCAATGAACCGGGTGGCTTTGTCAACTTCACTTGGAGCAGGAGATGAGTCAGCCAAGGTGACCACAAGGGGAAGTGCAACATCTATGGGACACAATGGTTGGAATCCTAAACCCACCTGATAGGGGCTTTGGTTGATTGAGCTATGCAGGGCTCAATTGTAGCTATGATAGACATAGGGAAGACTCTCATCCCATGTGAGAGGGTGCTTGGAATTATACATGCACAGGATATGCATGATCATTTGATTTACGACCTCGGTTTGGCCATCTATCTAGGGGTGGAAGGTTATGTATTTGGTGAGTTTGGTTTCCAACAGTGACTAGAGGCTTGACCAGAATGTGTTGAGAAATGGATTGTCCTGATCTGAGACAATGGTTTGTGGGATCCCAAAATGTACCCAAACTCATTCAAAGAAGAACTTGGCAATGGCTTCTACTGTGATGTTCTTCTTGCAGGCAACCATAATTTCCATCTTAGAAAAGTGATCAACAACCACAAAAACACAGTCATTTCCCCTCTTGGTGGACGGGAGGCCCGACATGTAGTCCATTGAAATACATTCCCATGGCTTGTTAGGAGTAGGAATAGGGGTGTAGAGTCCCTGTTTCTTAGTGGTTGGTTTATAAATAGCGTAGGCAGTGCATGACCTGATATACTTGTTGACATCCAGTCGAAGTTTCATCCAGTAGAAATGTTTATGTAGCATTGCCACTGTCTTTTTTATGCTGAAGTGTCCTGCCACTTGACTGTAGTGGGCTTCCCAGATCAGTTTTTCTCGCTTGATGGAACGCAGATATGGACTAAATGACACAACAACCCATCCTGAAGATGGAAATTATCGACAACTGTGTTTGCACCCAACATTTGGTAGGTGGTGGCGAAGTCTAGGTCTGTTTCATAGAGTTGGGGCCATCCATAGGTCTCATGGCCACAAGAGTCTAGCACAGTGGTGAGTGCCATGACTAGAGGTCTACTAAGGCAATGAGTGACATGGTTGGTGATTCCTATTTTATACTTGATGTTGAAGTGGGGTAATATTGATGGGGTGCTTGACCTGATAGTGCAGAGGTACCTCGGTAGGTGAGGAGAAGATATCTGAGTATTCTTCAATGACCTTATCTACTTGCTTCTATTTTGTATAGAGGTCGACCACAGAGACCCTGGATGTGGTTGTGATCTTTCTCTCCTTCCGAGAGAGAATCATGAAGAAGACAAACTTCCCCATCTGAGAGATGACGTTCCTGCATTTCTTGGCAGAGATCAAGGAAATAACACTAGGTGGGATTGCCTCGGGTATCTTGTACAATTTCTTGTTCAAAGTAATAATAATACTATGAGACCTAGACTCATATACAACATGACATTTCCATAAATAAGGTTGGACCAAAAGAACATTACAAACTTCGAGAGGAGAAACATCACACAATACCTCGTCTTTGAAGGGCTTGATGTCATATGACAATTGACACTATTTGCTGACGCATAGATCGCTTCCTTGGCAGAGCCATCAAATGGTGTAGGGTTGTGGGTGCGACATTGTCGGAAGGTCCAGCTGGTTGACAACATATACTGAGATGAGGTTCTTCTATCTACCGCTATCAACGATGAAGTGCAACGGGGTGCCTTTTACCCACATCTATGAATGTAAGAGGCGCTCTCCTTCTTCTGGCTCATCTGGTTCTTTAGGATGGAGCTTGGTGGTAGAAACGGTGGCACTGGGTTCCGCGTCAATGATCCGTATTCCCCTTTCTAGTTCTGACTCAGAGTCAAAACCCACATCTGATTCATAGGATTTCACTTTGGCCACCAGTGACTACTTTGAGCGATAGTCAACAATGTTTTTCCAAGGGATCTTATGGAAGTCGCACCACTTCCCGGTATCTTTCTTTGTCTTTTCTGTGTCCCTCTTTTCTTCCGATTTGGACTGGTTGTCCTGATGCTATCCATATTTGCTCTGTCCTTTGTTCTGTGGGTTGGGGCCGCCCTTTCCTGTCTTTTTCTGTGAGGGGTTCCCAGGCCCAAATTGTCGCGTCTTTTGTTTGAGCTTCTGCTCGATTTTGACGACATATCGGTATGCCGCGCCCAAGGACAAGATGTCCATAAATTTTGTTTCAATATGGATGTATATATCCAGAGCACCACGATATTTGAGCACCACATGTCACTCTGAATATTTGATACCCAGCTTGGTGCGTAAGGTGTGGAAGATGTTTATGAACTCTGACACTGCTTGGTTTCTTTCTTGCCACAATGTGGTCCATTTGGTATACAAGTTGTCATAACTTCCAACAGGGTAGTATTGTTCCTTAATAGAATCCTTGAAGGATTCCCAAGTGGCTGTGACTGTAAATAACGAGGGTTCCTATGTTTCCTTTTGCTCACAGAATGTTTCCCACCAATCTTTGACATGGGGAACAACTTTGAGGAGCGCAAAAGTAATCTTTTCTCTATTCGAAAAGTTCTGGACAGAAAAATACCCTTCTCGTAGAATCAACCAATTTTCTACACCATATGCGTCTATCTGACCTTCAAATACAAGAATATCAGAGTTTATTTGTACCTTAAAGGGGTGGGTTCCTCCGCTCGAAGAAGATGCATCGCCTGTTGGTAGTCGCCGAAGGATTTGTGCGAAACTATCCATCATCTTGTTCCTCTATGCGTGAGGGATTCCTCAAGAAACATTTTGAAAGGATCTCTTGTCTCGTCATATTTCTTTTCTCCTTCCATGAGAGGTTTCTTGGGCATGCGAGAGCTTTGGTACTCAAGAGAAACAAGCTTGAGACCCAATTCTTTGTACTCTGACCTCATTGGGGACATGCATTAAGATGACAAGGAGCAGACCGCTCTGATACCACTGATCCAGATTTTATGAGAAGAACGAAATGACTACAGATTATTAATAGATTCTTAACATAGAATAACAGAGATACAATATAAATGGTTTTCTATTCAATAAGGAAATAATCTTAAACTATAAAATGCAATGGAAAACAAGCTTGTTGGAATGGTGGTGGCTTATCTCTGAGGAGAGATGTGACGTCTACGCTCATTCACAAGAAGATAATTACAATGTGGCTCTGAAGGCCTTTTTACAATAAACAGGAGTTTCAAAAACCCTAGACATCCAAAAACCTAACCCTAGGAGATGAAGCGCCAAAATTCATGTGGGCCCCATTTGGATAAGTGAGTACATCAACTTCTCGAGGTCATAACTTTTGCATACGATATCCGTTATAGGTGTAAAATAGCCCGTTGGAAAGATCTATCCGAGGAATGCAACATTTGTCAAAAATGTCATGATGAAATGATGAAATTTTCTGACTGCAACATACCCAAAAAAATGTCATTTAGGGCCTCAAAATAACTCCGAAAGTCTAGGACCCGAAAAACTGCTAAAAATAGTAAATTACGAAAATTTATAGAACATTGTTTTGAGCCAGCTGGAAAAGGTGGGTGGCTACCGATATCCACCTAGATCATCACTAGATTTGGGTGTCCAAGAATTTTAATGAGAGAACAAGGCACGAACTTCATAAACAACACCATCAACACTATGACTGAAGAGTTTGAAGTCCATCATCAGAAGAGCGCACCATATCACCCACAGGCGAACGATACTGTAGAAGCATTTAACAAAATCCGAGAATGCACTGACAAAGATCTGTAACATCAACAGGGATGAATGGGATCTCAAATTACTAGCAGTATTATGGGCATACATGACTACATGCAAAAAGTTGATAGGGAACACACCATTTAAACTGGTTTATGGCCAAGAAGCAGTGGTACCATTAGAATTTCTAGTACCAAGCTTTCGTGTAGCAACAATTACACAAATGATAGAACGAGGTGCAGTACATGAGAGACTGAACTAGTTAATGACCATGGAGGAAGACCAGATCTTAGCAAGATTCCACCAACAAGTTCAGAAATAAATAGATAAATCTTGGCATGATTGACACATCAAGAATAAGACGTTCAAGGAAAGAGACCTAGTAGTAATGTATGACAACAAATCGTTTCAATACCCAGGAAAGCTCAGAATGCATTGGTTAGGACCATATGTAGTAAAATATTTTACAAATGGAGGAGTTGTATAGTTAAGAGACTTGTCAGGTGCAGAAATCAGAGGGATGATTAATGGGAGCCAATTGAAGCTCTACAAGGACAGTTGACTAGCCACCGCGCAATAAAAAAGAAAAAATAGTGGAAAAATAAAATAACAAAATGAAAGAAACAAAAAGGGCACAATGCGTTGGAGAAAGAAAGATCAAGCACACTAAGGAACACAAAATCGATGAGGAGAAGGACAACGGTCACATACAAAGGGAAACAAGTGGGAAAAGCAAAGTCGTCAAAAGCAGGATGACATGACAACACTAGGCGGAATTAAAGGATGACAAGGACTGATGGGACACCACATTAAATGCACCAACTGAAGACGGAAAGGAAGAGTAAGGGAAAGTACAAAACCTTTGGATATGCATTGAAATGGTATTTAAGGTGCATTAAAACCCTTAATGAAGGAAGGGTCATCGACAAGCTTCATGGAAAACCCATACAACACACAGACATAGGAACAAACAGTTTATTCGCGAAAGAAGAGTAGACAGAGAGAAATAGAGGACAAAAAAAACAGTGTGAGTTCACAAAGGTCACATAGACCACTCAAACCCAGTAAACAGTTGACATTCACCACCATGGAACTGCCCAAGAAAGTAGAAGTGAGCCAGACCACCAGAAAAACTAGAGTTCATACTAGGTCACGAGGACAGGAAAAAGGAGGTGAACAACAACTGCCAGAGATCATCAACATCGACAAAATCCTATCCCCAGAAAAAACACCAGTGAACTCGACACCCATACTGGAATAAATCCAACAGCCAACACTAGAGGGCATGGATACAGACATACCAACAGAAGTATAGGAGTCGCAGAACCAAGAAGTAGAAACCCTAAAGGAGGTACAACCAGAGAACACCGGAACAGCTCCGAAAAGCAATGGAATGAAGCCGAATTGGGATGCAACAATCGAGCTAGACAAGTCTCAAATAACCATATCAGACCACCCACCAAAGGGAGCGGTCGAGGATATCATGGGTCATCTAGAATGACAGACTGAGGAGAAAATGGAAGTCGTGGGAACTTCGAGCCAACCACCGCAATAAAGGAAAGATAATATACAGATACCCAAATCAACTCGCAAGAAATCGACAATATAAATCATTCTACCACACATAACAGATGGGGTACAGGTAGAACCTAAAATACTGGGTCACATCAGGAAGCTCAAATACTCAGACCATGACATAGCAAATGAAGACAAGTTCCTGGAACTTGAAAAAAGTGTATACATGGAGACAGTGGGCATGAGTTGGTTTGGGGAACTGCTTAATCAGCCACTCCAATGGGCAACTAGATTGCAGAAGATAGGAATTTTAGGTCTTGTGGGACTATTACATTTTCGCAGGGGTCAACATGCAACAACATGCGTCAATCAGCTGCTTGTAGTCACACATGGCAGGGACATTTGGTTGTACAAGCTCATGTCGATATATGTAGAGCTTATCGCGAACATAACAGGATTTCTAGCTCCGGGCATGGATCCTGCGCAGTTTTTGGATGACAAATCTAGGGAGAAAGTGCTAGCAAAAGACATGAAGAAAAATTATGGCACTGACAAGGGAACAAGAAGGATCATTATCAAGTGGATCAACGATGCTGTAACACAACTGGGAAAAAATATCTTAGCTTGCAAGATGCTAAGAAAATGTCATAGGGAGGAAGCCTCAGCTGGAGTCATTTCAGTTGCAGATCAGTGCGCAGAAGGCACCTCAATGAGCTAGGAACCATATCTCTTCAACCTATTCCTGGATGACTGCAAGGATGCGCATGATCTAGGAACAAAGTTACAATATTCATGGTTGATCAAACTAATAGCCTTCATGGGATAGAGAGAGCCAAGGTACATAGTTTTTGGCACTAGACCCAAACCAAATCAAGGGGAATTTTTTTTTTTTCTCAGAGCCAGGACAGAGGCCAGAAGAGAAAAGGCAAATGGGTCTATCTTTGAAGGATACCTACATGACCTACACGAAACCATCTCCAAGATGTGGAGAATAAAACCAGAAGCTGTTGCGCGATATGGGGACATCGCCAACTTCCAGGACACACGACATATAATGTGGATACAAGCAAGGAAGGATCCAGATAAATAGTGGTTGCAAATGCACTACTGTATCACAGAGGGGGACATCGACATGGTCATCAAAAAATGGGACGATGAGTGGAAGACTCCCGTCCTTCCCTAGGAAATACCAGAAATAACAATAGAAGAAGAGGCAGGGCAGGGAGAGACCCAACCAAAGGAAATTCAAGTTCCCAAGAGATGAATAATGAGCCAGGGAAAAGCAACACAGATAGAAGAAGGTCCAACGGAGACAGGGACCCAGAATGGAAAGAAGGATAATACATAGCCAGCCACAGAGCAACAACAACATGCCGAGCCCATGCAATAGACCGAAGCAATGTCCAACACACAAGTAGTAGGGGAAAACAAGAGGCCATCCATGCAGATAGGAGGCGTGCGTAAGAAATCAAAGGTAGAAAGAACACTGCTAGAGTATATGATCATGGATGACGATGGGGAAATGATAGCCTGAATGGTCCATGAATATCTATTCGAGGACTTCGACCATGATGCACACCATAGGGATAGGATTGAAGAGAAATTGGTAGACACGTGACATCTCCTCAAGAAAATCAGGGAAGGGCAGCCATAAAGCAACAGGGTATTCAAACCATTAGCACCGTAGACAGAAGGAAGAGTGCAATAAGAGGAAAAGGAGTTAGTCCAGGAAATACTGCAGTTGCACGTAACATTCCATATCAACCCTAGTATGTTGCACATGGAAAAAATTGTGGGGTAGATACCCTTTAAGGATGATGCAGCCCCGCAAATCCCTGATAGGGATGCATGACCTCCGGGTCTTGGATCTCTGATTCTTGATTCAAAAGACTCTATGGAAACTTAAAGGTCCCCCTCTATATCTAAGAACACGCCCCCTTGACTTCTTGGTGCAGGTTTGACAGTAACCTACGACCTTCCCCTTTCTATTTGTTTGAAAAATCAGAATGTCAACATTAGCTCCCTTTCAGATAAGCCCTCACTTGATATGACCTGGGGCTATGACCACGTGATTGATGGCGTGGTCATAAGAGGTTTGGAGTTAAACCAATTTTGAGCCTGCAATGCTCCTACAACCTCCACGCGTCCCCTTGGAAAAACCATGGTTCAAATTGCGGTCCACCTTTGATTCCTTAACCTCCTCACAACTTTTGTCCCCGCAATAAAAGGGATCGTCGATCTCACGATCTTGATGATAAATTCCAATCAACGCTTCAAATATGCGCCCTTTTTATCTACGGACCAAATCTCCTTCCTATGAATCAAAGGTTGAGGTTCTCTTTGCAATTCTGAACTTCGGGAGTTTGAAATCTCAAACTCGGCTTCCTTCCATACTTCACTTCTCCGGAATTGGCGATCTATGGACACCTGTCCCGTAAATCAATGGCCTAGTATTCACCTAGGTGTTTGAAATTTCAACCTAGATCAACGATCCAATGACCCTCCTGTCAATCGATGGTTGATATTTCCTTCAGGGCTTAGGACTTTTGAGATTTCAAATCTCAAACCTCTTTTCTCCAATGTATTTTACCCGAGGTCTAAAATCCGTGTCCCCTCTAATCCAACGATCGAGGATTACTTCGGGAATTTACCTAGAGTTCAT
This sequence comes from Picea sitchensis, assembly GCA_010110895.2. Classification (NCBI taxonomy): domain Eukaryota; kingdom Viridiplantae; phylum Streptophyta; class Pinopsida; order Pinales; family Pinaceae; genus Picea; species Picea sitchensis. Next base: position 8,995 of record SNQJ01S0121470.1, on the reverse strand, counting down.
GGATTCACACCCTGTCTCCCTTGCTAGTTAGATGGCTCAGATTCACTTCGGGTGATCTAATGGATAAAATCTACTTCAACTCTCCAAACTTCTGAGATCTCAAATCTCAACTTAGAGACTCAATACAAAATTCCTGGAGCTCACGATCTAATGTTGCATGTTCATCTCCGTATCGACAGCTCTTGTTGCTTTCAAGACTCTGGCCTTTGGCGATTTCAAATATCAATAGCCACAAGTCTTCGGAGTGAATCCTTCTAGAGTCCATGATCTGGTGACACCTGTCCAACCCCATATCAATGACTATCATCCACTTGGTTGTTCAGGCTTCGGTGATCTTGAATATCAGAATTCTCCTTCACTTTCTCTTGGAGTCCATGCTCTTTCTCCACGTGTCCCTTCCGGATTTGACGGTCCATAATCTCTTCGGGTCTTCAATGATTTGACTCTTCATCTCTTTGGTGCTTCAGCTCTTCGACTCCCTGGTGCTTCGTCTCCTTAGCCATTTGAGTTCTCAAACTGAAGCTCCAATGGGATTTTCCCTAGAGCTCGCTATTTGATGACAAGTGTCCCCTCGCAGATCAACAACTCTCAACTCTTCGGTTGTCCGACCTTTGGGTGTTTCAACGTCACAACTTTCATCTCCATCATGGATCTCCTGGCCCATTGACATGTATCCCCTCTGGATCCAACGGTCCAGATCTATTTTGGCCCTTCGAACCTTGAGATATTTTTTCTCTCGTGCATACGAGCATTACGACTCGTGCACCTTTGTTGGCCCTTGACCAAGTTTTGAGGAACACTTGGTCATATTTGACCGTTTTGGGGACTTCGAAATCCTACCAAAGATGGAGCGCCAGGAGATGTAGAGATCATAGGATCTCAGTCCACTTTTGGGCCCATTTTAGGGTTTTTGGGTTGATGTAATGGGAAAGGGATGTCGGCCCATAGGTTTACCCATGCTTAGGCCCACTTTTGTAATGTATAAATAGATACTTATGCAATGTAACAATGGGTATGGCTTAGTGCTAGTAATTAGATATGTGTGATCGGATATGGATTGTAGATTCTCTGTGCATGATTGTAAGAGGCTTGCTGAGCTAAGTGCAAGTTGTTGTAAGAGGTTGTAGAGGGCTTTTTGCTGAAGTGCAAGGAAGAAGGATCTAGCGAGCTACGCAAATATTTTGTCCTGTGCGAAGTAAGGGTTTTGAGTGGCTTTATGCTATAACCAATTGAAGACACTAATAAATAAGAAGAGTTGGTGGATGTAGCCCCAGGGTGGGGGTGAACCACGCAAATCTCTATGTGATGCTTTGTGCTTCGGCTTGGTGGGTTTATCTCTTTATTTGCTAAGTGCTTCAATATATTTAGATAGACCTACTTATACTTTGCGCTTTTTAGATGTGTATGAATGTTATATCTGATATGTATGAAGATTATTAGTGCCAATACACTGGATATGATATATTTTACTATTGCTAAGTGTTGAAATATCTTAGATCTAAGTTAATGCTGCGATGCTCTACGTTATCTGAGAAGTATAATAAGGGTTGGATATTGATGAATGATTGATGCTAAGTGCATTGTAAGTGATATAATCACATATCTGTGTCCCAACTAAGGTTGCATACACCTAATTCTTGCAACCACCTCTACCTCTACCTCAAGTGAGACTTCATCTACTTCACAGGTGTTGTCGAAAGGGCCCGTAGTTAGGGCTTTGTTGGTGTGCTCTTGAGCATTGAACCCTGGGTATTCCCCTGTGCCAAAAAATGGTTCCGTTGTCGGGACCTGAAACTGTGATTGCTGGGAACTAGAGAAGAAAAATCTTTGTGATAAGAAAGCTCTGTGTGTAGATTTGTTGCCCTAGTGCACAGTGTTCTACTTAACCTGTGAAGCTTTGTGCCAAGAAAGAAAGGTCATATTTGAAGAAAGGAAGATTAGATCTAAAGAAGAGAAGCAAGATCCAAACACTTCGTGCTCTAAGAAAGGTAAAAGTGGAAATTTCTGAAAGAAAGAGGTCAGATCTGCAGAAAAGAGGTAAGATCTGTAAGCTCTGTTCTCTGATAAAGATAATAAAGTTCTAGATATGAAATCTTTGTGCTCTGTAGAAGTAAGATAAGCAAAAAAATTTGTTTCTAAAGCATGGATCTAGGTATTTTTGATAGATTCGGTCCTAGGGCATTAATAGAAGAAAGGAATTTTGATATGAATAGATCTAAGAAGCATAATGATAGATATGTTATACCTATGAATAGAAATAATGTTTGGACTAACAAATGGATGCAGGATCCTAGAAATATTTTTTTGCAGACTAGCTACCATGATCCTGGCCCGTAGTACAAAAGAAGTTGGGGATCATTTAAGAGAAAGAGAGGATTAACCCTTTGTTACAATTGTAGAAAACTGGGACATCTAGCTAAGGAATGATCTGGTAGAGGACCTAGTTTTCTTTGTTACAAAGCTATGGATAATGAAATATTGGATTGCCCCAGAATGATTGCTAGGCTCTAAGGAATGAATTTGAACCCTAAGGTAGATCCAAAGATAACAGAACCTCAAAAAGAATCAGAGAAAGTATTAATTCAGATGAAAGAAAACCTGAATGAACACCGACATGTCAGATTATCAGAGATATTTAAAGAAAAGGAATGCATCGAAGTAAGGATGGGGGACTTCGACATTGATTGTGTTCTAGATGGGGAGACAGAGATGAATATCATGATAGATAGAACGTGCGAAGGTATAGGGAGGCCTGCCATGATTCCTTCACTAGGAGGAATAAGACTCTTTAGAGGAAAATTGGTAAACCTATGTGGAAGGCTCACTCAGATATCTACTAATTCTAATGGAAATTTGATTGATTAATATTTTGAGGTTAGTACATTTATTGAGGAAAACACCCCATTGACTATGTTACTTAGAAAACCTTGGATTGACATACGGAAGGAAGAAGCAAAAGTTTTTGAACTGAAGAAACAAGAATTAAAAGATTTCACGACTAAGAAGATTACATAGTTGATTGAAGAACAAAAGAATAGATCGAATCTCCTTAACACTAGAGACCCCAATGTCGAAGCTGAAAGAATGTCACAAGGCTCACAGAAGACTGAAGCACCTGTCCCAGAGAAAGAAAAATTATTACCTCGGAGAGAATCTCAACAACGCACACTGACTATGCTAAAAGAAGATAGGAATCAAAACGGAAAAATACAGACTAAGTTGAAGATTACTAGGAAGAAGGCTAGAAAGTTAAGTAAGAAGAGGGAGAAGATTGAAAAGTTATAGGATATTCTAGATGGAACATCGTAGAAAGAAAACTCGCAGAATGGGAGCTTCGCTAGGATATCATAACAATGACCTATGGCACTTCGCTGTGGCGAAGCAACATAGCCGTTGGGCCGATATACCCATTCGAATTCTGCCCTGAAAGGACAGAAAAGCATTGATGGCTCATCACCAGACCATTAGACCACACCATAATGGATAGAACCAGAGTTAAGGAAGCTCCATACATGTTGCAAAAAAATCGTTACAGATTTACTTATTTAATCCATCGCGCCATGCACGAAAGACACTTTTGCTAATCATGAATTTGAATCCAAAGACTACCTGAATTGTGAACCGTGATTACTCTTCCCTTAATCTCTACCTTACTACAGTATCTACATTACTTTGAGAACCTGAGCTATTGATACTGAGCATATATGTCTGACGAATTTAGCACAGCTGAAGAATCTGTAAGAGAGGTACTCGCTAGCCTCAGAGCCGAAAGAGTCATGTCAGAGCGGGGATTGTCTACAAGTTTACAGGTATCATAGACGAAAGGAGTGCAAGCCTCCCCATCGACTACTCGAGTAGGAATATCCCAAGCCAGCACAGAAAGAAGAACCAAACATAATGATGATATGGCCAATGCGAAGTTGGTTCCATCCATCCTACCTGCTTACATACCACCTTTGAGCGGTGCGATCAACAGAGATAGTGTGCCTAGAGACTTTGAGTACACTCTCATCATAGTGTACCTACCGAGAGGAGTACACGTAGTCCGCACAAATCACGACAACATCACAACATTGAAGTTTAGTGACTTCAACTTGGGGGATCGTAAAGTTTACAACACACTGGCCCCATACAAGCACCTAACCAGAACCAAGGGAAAGAATTCAAAGATCATCCCTCAACAATGGACAACGAACCTTGCATAGTCTACTCTGGTCAATGTTATGAATAGAACACACTTTAGAAAACACCAGGAGGTGAATTCTTGCATGAAGCTACTATTGGCAAGTTACCACAGAGGATACTTATGGTTGAACCATCGCATAACAGTTGATCCAATGCTGATCAACCGGATCACCGAGCTTAGCATGCAAGGCCCTGATCCCCATGATTACTATCCTGGAAAGACCATGGATCACGCTCTTGCTTAGAAGATCAAAGAAGACTATGGCGATGTTGAGAAAGGAACACGAGGATACAAGGTAGCTTCTATTGAAAGTGGCACAGTGCACCTCACATGTCAATTGATCGCAAGAAATTTGGTATGCAAGAATCGACCCACGCAAGTATCTGTCTTTGTAGTCGACCGCACAGGAAAGTGCACAGAGGGACTACAAATGAACGGGGTGAAGTACCTGGTGAATCAACTAGAGATTGATTGTAGAGAAGCCCAGGATTAGGGGCATGAATTTGACTTTAGTTGGATCTTGATACTCATAGCGTTTGTTGCATGGGAGCTACCGGAAGGTGCAACCTTCCCCGATCTTGACCACTTTGAGCCACTAGCTACGAAGTTCAGTACCCTATGGTACTCAAACGACATGAACAAGTAGTGGAAATCCAATGCCATATTTCATACCTACTAAACCCAGTTGAAGCTCACCATCCAGTCCAAGCCTCACATGACCCCGAATACTTTACATAGGTTTCGACCTTTGATAAAGTTCAGTGCAAACCACCATTTTATATATCTAACAAAACATGCTGATGAGAACAAGGAACAACTTCAATCTTATTAAAAGATGATAGAAGAAGAATTGGAGTAAATCACCAAGGAATGGTCGGTGGACCTCCTTATTCCTACAGACCTCGCAGAAGTATCCAACATTGACAGCCCAAAAGCTATGCAGAATACACCTATCCCCAGTAAGACAAAGAAAACAAAATAGATGAAGAAGGATGAGGATATCCAGGATGTAGACAACAGATCTGTAAGAACCGCATCTGTTACACTAGAGAAAGTAGGTAATGGAGAATACTTAGAGGAAGTTGAATAGTGGCCATAAGAAGAAGTATAAATCATAAAGAAAAGGAAGGGTTCGCCTCCAAATATTCCTCCCAAAAGAAATCAAAAGAACTCGTGACTAAGCTGAAGACTATGTTAACTCCAGATGACTTCATTTTTCTCCTCGCAACTATGAATGAAGCCATAGAAGAGATAACCAAGAAGCAAGAAGCTAAGCAAGAGACCATGTACAATAGAATCGAGATCAAACTCCAAAGAGTACAACAAGCTCTCTAATCTAGCCATGCCTCTCTGCCCCTGCTAGAAGGAACAACAGAAGAAGGAAATGAACTAGTTCAACTCCGCCAGAACAACACGGTCGAAGAAAGTCTTCGGAAGGCATAGGAAGAAACAATGCAGGCCACCCAGGCTTTAAAGAAAGAAAAAGAGGAAATTATTGAGCAATGTCGAGCTGCGCAACAAGAGAAGGACACTCTCCAAGTGAAATTTGAAGAAGACAGAGCGAAGATTCAAAAAGAGAAAGAGAAACTACTTGCAAAGAAGATTGGGATTGAAGAAACAATCAACAAAGAATTTTGTTCTGTGACTGTCTTAGAACAAAAGGCAGAGGACCCCATAGAATGCCAAATGATGATGCTTGATGAAGTTATTAAACGACTTCAACAAAGAGTCACAAACTTAGAGCTTCAGACCATACCACAGACCGCACAGGAAGTGCGTGACTAGTGATAAATAAATACCCAGAGCATCGTAGAAAGGATTAAAGCACTCTCTGAGTAATGGAAATAGTTAAGTAGAAAAAGTGTGAAGATCTACAAGAACCTAGCCAAGAACCCAGAATTGCATAAATTGGAGTCGCAGCTCCAAGAGGTGAAGTATGAAGCTGAAAGGCTACAGGTGCAGCTTAAGGCCCTATCACCCATAGAGAGAATGAAGAGGTTTCTAGAGAAACGCATAACCCAACAATGAATTCACATGCTTCTGAGTAAAGTAATGGAAGTCTCTCAACGACTTGAACTAGTGCAATAAAAATCATGCCAACTGTTCATTGAAGTTGAAATCTAAGGAATAGAACTTGAATAGGTTGTGAATACAATAGAACAATGCCTAGAAGGGTCGGTGAATGAGGCACTTATCCAGGAGTTCACTGAGGAAGAGGAAGTAGCAATGTGGCAGGTTGAAGCAGCTCGATCAAATATCAAGGAATTCGAAGCAGAATTGGTCAGATCTGAGTGACTCGGGACGAGTCACAGGTGAGTGTTGGGGGCTTGTTGTCCCTTGACCAAGTTTTGAGTAACACTTAGTCATATTTGATCGCTTTTGGGACTTCGACAGCCTGCCAAATATGGAGCGCTAGGCGAAGCAAAGATCACAGGATCTCGGTCCACTTTTGGGCCCCTTTTAGGGTTTTTGGGTTGATGTAATGGGAAAGGGATGTCGTCCCGTCGGTTTACCCATGCTTAGGCCCACTTTTGTAATGTATAAATAGATACTTAGGCAATGTAAGAATGGGGATGGCTTAGTGCTAGTAATTAGATCTGTGTGATCGGATATGGATTGTAGATGTTCGGTGCATGATTGTAAGAGGCTTGAAGAGCTATGTGCAAGTTGTTGTAAGAGGCTGTAGAGGGCTTTGTGCTGAAGTGCAAGGAAGAAAGATCTATCGAGCTGCACAGATCTTCTACCATGTGCGAAGTAAGGGTTTTGAGTGGCTTTTTTCTGTAACCAATTGAAGAAACTAACAAAGAAGAAGAGTTAGTGGATGTATCCCTAGGGTGGGGGTGAACCACGTAAATCTGTGTGTGAGTCTTTGTGCTTTTTCTTGGTGTGTTTATCTCTTTATTTGCTAAGTGCTTCAATATATTTATATATATATATACTTATGCTTTGCGCTTCTTATATGTGTATGAATTTTAGATCTGATATGTATGAATATGCTTAGTGCCAATACACTGGATATGATCTATTTTACTATTGCTAAGTGCTGAAATATCTTAGATCCAAGTTAATGTTACGATGCTCTGCATTATCTGCAAAGTATAATAAGGGTTGGATATTGATGAATGATTGATGCTAAGTGCACTGTAAGTGATATAATCACAGATCTGTGTCCAACTAAGGTTGTCGATACCTGAGTCTTGCGACCACCCCTGCCTCTACCTCGGGTGAGACTTCATCTACTTCACAGGTGTTACTGAAAGGGATGGTATTTAGGGATTTGTTGGTGCGCTCTTGAGCATTGAACCCTGGGTCTGACCCTGTGCCAACAACCTTCCTCTGATCAAACGGTTTCCAGCCCTTCATGCTCATATCCAATGGGTGGGATCCGTTCTTTCCTTTGCGCTCCCTCTTTTCACTCGACATAGATCTAATGGTATAGGTTCTTCTCTACAACCTATCAGATGGTTTTTTCCGCTTCTCCTCTTGAGCTTCCACCTTCTCCCGACTTAGAATGTTTTGTCAATATTCAAAAGGTCTCAGCCTTTGAACTTCCTTTTGTGAACCCGACTCCTTTTGGTCTCGCTTACACTTTTAAAAGTGTTATCTCTTCTGAGCTTATGGACTTAGAATAAGTCTGTCTCATACGTGATTCTTGCATTATCCCTTATGATCTTGATATCCTCAAATATTTTGACCTCCCACACACACCTTGCGTTCTTGGGATTTCATCAAACTCAAAATCCAAAATATTTCTTGAAAAAGAAATACTTCTCGCCCTCCTGGCGTTCTTCTGCTCGATGCACTCCTTGTAGAACTTGTCCTCACAGAGTGTTTAGTAACTCTGTTTCTCCCGAAATCAACACAGAATTCTTATGTGCACATTTGCATTGGCTCAATGGACACCTGACAGAGCTCTACAGAGTTCTCAGTAACTCTGATTCTCTCTGAACTCGATAAAGAGTTATTCTCGTACATTCCTTGCACTTCTACTGATGAAGGTTCAACAATATCCCTCCTGTGCTTTCCCTCGAGGTTAAACCTATGTCAACTCATTCTTTTTGGACTGTGTGCACTCCTTGCACTCGAAAACTCAAATACGAGAAACAATTGAAACTCATGCAATACTTCACTAGTTACGCATTCAAACCATGAAAATGCATAAAAACATAAAATGAACACAAATACATAAACACACAATATGCAGGAAAAACTACTTTTCTATTATCCCCATGTGTATATACAGATGATTACAAAAACTAGACTATAACAGAGTCCCAATTCTCTCAAGATCTCTCTCTCTCTCGGAACCATTCTACCTCTTGAGTCTCCTAAGACTCTCTCTCATTCTCCCTCTATCATTCTCCTTATGAAATCCGATACAATATCTCCTTTACAAAAGAGGGGCTCTACGAGCTCGTCCTCTCTCACCTAACCTCTTCTATTACATTGAAGTTTCATAAATGTTTACCCAGACTTGACTACGATCTGGGTCTGCTACAAGAAAACCTTTAAGTAAATCCAACCACTACCTGTACAAAGGCATGGCCCAACATTTATAGCCTTACAACATGAAAATCCATATAGGATTATTTCAAATTTAAAAAAATGGGAGGTTTAATGTCTCTCCCTTTCTCCATTACATGTTTGCGTGTTGGTGCATTCACTGAGGTGCAACGATTCCCCTTCATCATACTCCCCTACTAGTAAAAAAATGAACTCCTTATCATGAGTTCGTTAGTGTTGAAATCCTCCTAGATCCCAAATTCTTTTCTGGAGTTGTCCTCTTGCTCCTCTCCATCTATGTTGTTG
>SNQJ01S0121467.1:0-27029 GCA_010110895.2 Picea sitchensis | reverse complement strand
CCCCTCAAACTCCTCTGTCTGAAGTGCATGTCTCGATACTAGTGAAGCGTCGATGAAGTTGTGGGTGGCCCCACCATCTATCAGGGTGATTTCCCGTTTTCCATGAATAATATTTCTGATCTGGAGGGTGTCATATCTGGGAACACCAGAAAAGGTCTCTATGACTCCTCCCTTTGTTGGTTTCCTCCTGTTAGCCTGTTCAAGCATTTGTGGGACTATTGGAGGATGGGCTCCTACTGGCGTCGATAGTCTACAGGGAGGTTGCTCCTCTGCTTGTGCTGACTCCTCCTCTGAGCTAGTGGATCCACTTTCCTGCTCCTCCTCCTCACTGTCTGTGTTGTCGACTGCCACCTCAATATAATGAATCTCTCCCTTGCCCATGCACCTATGGCCTAGGACCCAAGGGTCTCTGCAGTTGAAGAAAAGCTTCTTCCTCATAAGCTCCCGCCTAGTCTCATCATCCAACTTCTCCTTGCCCTTCCATTCTCTCTGGAATGGATTCTTGTCTCGATCCTTATTGGGCACGAATGGTTTGGAAAAGGTTTTAGTCTTTGGCACTAAGTCTGTCAAATCTCGAGTGCAAAGGATGGCATCCTGTAAAGTGGGAGGCCTGTATGCCTTTACCCATCCTCTCAAAGGCTATGTGAGTCCTTCTGTGAATAACATGATTAGCTCGGGCTCTGAGATATCTGTCACTGCCATGGCTACCCGATGAAACTCCATGATCAATGCCTCTGTTGCACCAGTTTGTCTCAACTAGGCTAGATCTCTAAAGTGGATCTTGGGATCCCTTCTGTCAAACCTATCCATGAGCCTCTCTGTAAACTCCCTATAGGAGGTGATGCGACTGTGACCCAATGTCACCAATCCATGATACCACCATTCATGTGCCTCACCCTCCAAGTGTAAGGTTGTGAAACTGATGGCCTCTGTCTTGGTCATCTGATTGAGCTTATGGTATGTATCTAGCTTATGTACCCAAGCTTTGGTGGTGCACTTGGACGATCCATCGAAAGAAGGGATGGTGAGTTTCCCAACTTTTCGGATGAAATCCATGTTATGCCCCTGCTGTTGTTGCGACCCTCCTCTCTGTGGCTCTCTAGGGCGGTTCCTGAGTCTGAGTCCACAGTATTCGACGAAGGTCATGTCTTGATGGAAGTCATGGACCAATGTTGTGTACTCCCTCCTATACTCTGCAATGTCCTCTGCATGAGTGGGTGGCCTCTGTGCTATCGGCAATGGTGCTGCTACCGGGGATACCCTCTGAAAACTGGGAAACAAGGGTCTGGGAATCCTACTTGCAAAGGTGTATGTGCGAGAGGGTGACTGGAGTCTATTGCTTTCTCCTAAGTTCCCCTCTGCTGCATGCGGGGCTTGTGTGTCTGGGGTGCCCACTCTAGCCAATCTATCAACCACCAATGCCAAGGACTGAGACATGGTCCGTTGACTAGCTAACATATCATTGATAACCTACATGAAAGTTGTCTCTGGATCCACAGGGGCCTTGCCACTACTCTCTGGTCTCTCTTATCTGTCTCCTAGCATCCTCTCTGCCTCACGCTCATCCTCACGCTTTTCCCTTCTCTCTGCTTCTCTTTGTGCCTCTTCCTCTTCCTGTGAGATAGGAGGAAAAGGGGGAAAGTCAGGCCTATGCCTTCTTTCCTTATGCCTGCTGTAAGTGGCATATTCGTCACATATGTGTTCACGACCCTCTGGGTCTTCTGTTGCACTCATTGTCTTTAGTCACAGGCTGGCAGGACTAAAGCTCTGATACCACTGTAATGTTCCTGACTTGGCTAGTATAGGAAACACTGCTAATGTGTGTGTAGGATCAATTGTTTACAACATATAGATGGTCATACAAATAATAAATGCGACAAAGAACTACAAAGTTTATATTATGATATCTCTGCGGATTACAAAAAGTCGAATGCGGCTGCATAAAATGACAACACTCGGCTAGATCAAAAGACAAAATGATCTTAGCCGGAATACAAATAAGCAACTAAAAGATAATATCTGGAATATGTGAGCACTGCAAGATCAATGGATGCGTTGGAACTAGGGTAGCTCGTACGGTAACTGCTGGAAGTCTGGAAAGTTCGCCTTGGGAGCTATACCTCTTGGAATGGCCTGGGAACTGTCCCAAATGATGTGCCCTGCTCTAGTTCTCAGTATTGGTAACTGTTGGACCCCTCTGCTGGTGGGTTTGGACCCCGGATGGATCCCCTCTAGGGGAATGCACCCCTCTTTCTCTGGAAAAATGTCTCCTAGTGAGTCGAAATCGGACGAGATGTGTCTCAAAATGACCGCCTTGGTCTACTGGGAAATGGGTCAGAAGGGTTTCCCTGAATATGGCCTGGTGCTCGCTCGGGAACCCTAAATGTATCTGCCAAAAGTGTCGCACTCCCAAGTCTGGAAAATTCCCCCAGATGATTCCTCCATCGAAATCTGGCGAGGAACTAGGAAAAATATGCACCTTGCCTTCCTCTCAAATGGGTCGAAGGTAAATCTTGGAATTCTCCCTGGATGGGACAAGTCGATCTCTAATCCTCCTCAGAAGTTGCGCCCTCCCTCTGGATGAATGTGCCCTTGCTGCTGAAAACTGAGTCACTGTTGTTGAAGGATGATGGAAGACCTGTGTGATCTTCCCGGTGACTAGGGTGTGTCTCTCAACAACGAAAACAGCCAACTGGTGTCCTCCTCCTGGAATCCACTAAACTATTTCTCCTGAGATGAGCTTCTCTCCCCAATGACAAGTCATAATCTGCATAGTGATGAATTAGGTCACTGACCCTTCCTTTATATCTTTCCAAAACCCTAAATCATTGTTGAAACCCTAATTCATTGTTAACTTCTATTTTTAGCTCATAATGACTCAAAAGCGCTTTTAACCCTTTTTAGCTCAATGTCACTTTTTGAATATAACACCTCTGACTGGAGTGACCTCTAGTAACCTTCTTTACCCCTTTTCTGGCCTTGGCTATAGTCTAATGGAGCAGTTTAGACCATTAAGCCCCCTCTCTGGAGCTCCTATTTGGAAAGGGACATTACAGTAAAGCAGTTCCTAGAAGAGGATTATCATAAGATTTGGTGTCCTAGCCAAGATCATAATGAAAAATGCGAAGGATTTTAGTTTATTAGATTTGGCATCATTTTGTTTTGATTATGGCATTGTATTATCTCACTCATTTAACTATTACCCATAGGGAAATGGCCTAGTAGAGTCAAGTAACAAAAATTTAATGGACATCATCATAATGATAGTGGGAGATAATTGATCCGGATTTAGGAGCGCAACGAACTCGTTGGTCAGATTGTTTTGTAAACTGGCGGTACGCTCTCAACTCTTCCCTATACACCTCAATTGATTCATGGAAGCTCACCTAGCTGCACCAATGGTCATCGTTTAGGTTAGATCCGAAGTCCACATCGACTACCGCCATTAGTATCAAGTGCCAATCCAGTCAGCCGCAGCTTTAATGAGTATCACTCTAGAAAAACGACAAGTATTATCCACCATGCACAAAGCAAATGATTGCTTAATACAGGTGGATAGTGCACAAGCATTTTCTCTATCTCACATACATGCCATGCATACCATGATAGTTTAGTGTAATTCCCGAGTGCAAATTCCATATTTTCATCTTCGTCGGTTCTATTTCCCACTCCGTACAGTGGGGAAGCTGTTATAAAGTCAATTTGGCATTATTGTCCCCTAACACATCCGCGCGTTTCATTTGAAATTTGAATTTCAAATTTCGTTGTACCATCCAACGATGTTGTCCTTTAAACGTTGTTCGACATCCCGCCCATTGATTGAAATTTGAAATTCGAATTTAGATGGGCACACCTTCATTTGAATTTGTCTACCAGAGAAGAGAACAAAGACTAAATCAAATCTCCAGCGACATTGCCGTAGACACCATGCAGAGGGCGAGAGTGGAAGTGAAGATGGAGGCTGCGACGAGGCATTGTTAGTGACACTAGCCTGTATTCTCTTCAGAAGATAGAAAATGAACCAGTGCCACCCGGGGAAGTCGAGCTCTGAGCAGAGAAAACCAGAACATGCATAGCCATGATGTCTCCCTACCTATCGCCAACCCACAAATCAAGTGTTCCACAAAAATAATATAATTTAAAAAATGAGCGCAGAGGATTATGAATACGTGTGACTCTCAACCCTCGTCTTGTGCAAGTTCTGTGATCTCACATTTCACTGTCCCTTTTGGTCGAGTGTTCGTATCTCAAACGAGAATTTGGGTTGGTTTGTTTGGGATTCCGATTTGCTCGACAATAATTTTTCTTTTAAGGTTTCCATTTTTCCGCATCAATTAGTAATAACAGGAGTGTTGTGAGTGTAAGCGAGGATGGTAGGGTCAGGAAAGTACGCATCTGCAGCTCTCCTGGCCGTTGTGATGGGAGTAGAAGCAACAACACATGTGACTGCAGCGTCTCCCAGTCCAACAATGGAGGCAGGAGATTCTTCTATGGCCTTCGTTCCCTCTTTATTCGCTGCCCTCATGGCCTCATTCATCCCCTTCTTGGCCTCCTGATTTTACTGAGATCTATTGAGGCCGTTGTTTGATCCATTTTTATGATCAAGGAAAGCCGGGTCGCAGCCATGGAAAAGGAGAACCATACAGGGAAACAAGAAGAACTAAAGAGGCTTAGGAAAAGAGGGAACCAAGAAGAGAAAGGGAAAACCACTAAAGGACAAGAGAAAAATATCAGAGAGGAACCATGAGAATGTACTGGAAAAGGACCATAGAGGGCCCATGAGAATACTGAACTAAAATTAAGACTTCAGAGGAAAACAAAGATAATATTCCATGATTTATAACTCCTTGTTGCCTTTCGTGCACAAACATTTGGTTTATTTTTTAGAATTAATAAATGTTATTTTTTTTCAATAGAGGATTTGATTTGATAAAATAATCATAGTTGAGGTAACATTTATTTAAATAATAATAGAACTAAATTTAAAAAAATAATATTACTACGTACTCTTTATCCTATAAAATTTGTTTACAAAATAATAAAAACAACATCAAATCAAATCAAATCAAATCAAAAAAAAAAAAAATTTAAAATTTAATATTGTCACTTACTCTCTTCTTACCTATTTGTATTAAAAACGAGTTTACACTGTAAAGTGTAAACTCGTTTTTAACACAAATAGGTAAGAAGAGAGTAAGTGACCACCGAGGTCCCATAGGCCCGCCAATGCAGGCCCATACGGTGATGGCCTAGTTCCTATACAACTTTATCTTATCTTTAAATATTCTTTCATATTAATTAAGATCGATCAAAATTATTATTACAACGTACCTTACGTTGAATGTACCTAGCTTTTTCAATGCAACGATATAATAAATGCCTCAATATTACTCTTACATTATGTTATGCATATTTCTACTGATCTATCAGGATTGCAATCTCTTACCTAAAACCGTGGATCTTTGATACAGGAGGTCGTAACGAGTCAACCATTATAATAGGTAATTATGATTTCTTCCAATTCAATAGCTATGCATTTGCATTTTGTTTGCATTAATATTCTCTTCAATCGACCACAGGTTGCTCCATTGGAGGGTCTGTGCTGACAACATTAGCAGTAGTATTGTTCTTAAAGTTTTATGTGAAGAAGGGAAAAACTCTTAGTAGGGGTTTTGCCAGTGGTTTCAACCAGCATAAGAGAAAGGGAAAGGAAATAGCTGGACTCAGTGGGCTTAAGATAGGCAATTTTCCAATATTCTCTTATGAAGAACTTCGTCAAGTTACAAATTACTTCCATGAGGAGAACGAAGTTGGGGGTGGAGGGTTTGGGTCGGTCTTTATGGGAAACCTTGGGGACGGACGAATTATAGCCGTAAAGAGACTTTATCAAGATAATGCAAGGAGAGTCGAACAATTAATCAACGAGGTGATGATATATTCGACCTTGAATCATCCATGTGTGGTTCGTCTTTATGGTTGTGCCTATGAAGACAATTTAGACCTTCGAAATCAAATGCTTGGAATAACAACAATAATCTACATATTCTTCCCCCCAACACTCACTTGTTGACCAGGTATTTGAGAGCAGTGTGATATGTGAACATCTTGAAATGTTGTCCTAACAAATAATGTCTCAACTTCTGCAATACATACACCATATCCAAACCTTCTCTTTATGTTGTATTATAATTTTGTTATGAATCTGAGAGCTTCTTTCTTGCAAATGTTATTGGGTGATCTATATCGCCTTCTCCTGGTTGTGTTAATACTGCTCCAAGTTTAATTAAAGATGCATCCACATGAACATGGAACTCCTTTGACCAATCTGGAAACACCAAAATTGGCGTTGTCACCAATTTGCGTTGTCACCATTTTCCCCTTCAACATGTCCAAACTCTGTTGGCACTCATCATTCCAGTGAAACTTGATATCCTTCTTTAACAAATTCTCCATGGGTGTGGTAATATTTGCATAGCTCTTTATAAAATTTCTATAGTAGCATGTATGACCAAGAGTAGCTCTTAATTGGCGCACTGACTTAGATGGTGGTAAATTCACAATGACAACAATCTTCGCAGGATCAACCAGTAGATCATGTTTACACACCACAAGCCCTAGAAAAATTCAAAATGGTGTGCATAATATGCATTTCTTAATTTCAAAGAGATTTGACATTGTCTACACCTGTCTAGCATTAGTCTCAAAACTTGAACATGATCTTTCAATAAGCTAAATATTGTCTAATCATCTAAGTAAACCTCCAAAAACTTATGTATGAAATCCTTAAATGCCTCTACCACTACCCTTGAAAAAATAGCAGGGGCATTCTTCAATTCAAATGGAATCATTGTGTATTGATAAAATCCCCATTCTATGGAAAATGTGATCTTATGATGATCCTCTGGTGCTATTATGATATGGCGATACCCTGAAAATCCATCAGTAAATGAGTATGTTTATTGTCCTCCTACATTCTCCAAGAATTCATCTGTAAATGGAAGGGATCATGCATAAAGGCATCATTCAATTTCCTCAAGTCTACACAAATCTATATTCCCCCTTGATTCTTCTCCCGAACCACCATAGGGCTAATCCACTCAGATTCTTCAACAGGTTCTATTATCCCAACCTCTAAAATTTTATCAATCTATTCCTTCACTTACTGTTTATATAATAGATTCAATCTATATGGTCATTGTCTTATTGGTATGGCTTATGGTCTCAAGGGGATATTCATCTCTCCAAGTTCTCTTGCTACCCCTTTCATTTATGAAAACGTCGTTGGAAATAAGTCACTATATTATTCGCGCAGTAACTTTGTTATTCTTTCTACTGTTTGGTTATCCCAGTAGTCACCAATACTTACAATATTCAGATTCTCTCATCTTCAGTGGTGCATCAAATTATTCCGACTCTAACTTTGGACCTTCTACTTCTCTTTCTCTTTCAACTTATGTAATCTGAATATCGCATGGGTTTTATTCTGTTGGGACATCTTCTGCGACATGGTAACAATGTAATAACTGTCTGATTGTCTATCTATTCTGATCCTAATAGGTTGTTACAATTTTAACTTCATGTTCTTCAAATATCCTCTCTTTTATCAACTTCAATGTTGTATCTATCTCTAGATTCTCATGTCCAAATGCAAAGTTGATCGAAAAATTTTGCCGCAAAGCTTCCCAATTTACAGTTCATCTGCGCAGTTCCAGTTCTGTGTACCAATTCCTTGGAATTCCTTCCAATGTATGAATAAAGTGACGTGGCTACTCCTCTGGCGGTACCAATATCCATTGGGTTATACATCTGTCTATATGTTCTCTGGGCTATCCTAGTCCATCATATTTCTGGATATATTTCTTCTCATGTTCTACGCCAAATATGATGCGTAGTAATCTTTTGCATTGATACCAATTCCAAATTTTCTCTTTATGATTACCCCACCAATGTGCAGGTGTATATTTCAAGGCAATGTCTAAAACTATTAACCTTTGACTTTCCAAAACTTCTAATTCAAACTTTGTTAAAAATTCTTCTAAATCATTCTGACCATAAAAATTTGGAGGTTCTCTTACCTCTATGCTAACCCATCTTAGTCTGTGTATCATTCTTGCACATATTCTAGTAGATATCTCATGCAATCGTTGTTGTCAATTCTCCAATCCTGTGTCAAAATCTGAAGCACAAGAACTAATGCGGAAAAATTTGGATTAGGAGCACCACATCAGATGGATGGGGATGATGATGAGAAAACAGAGTCAAATGAGCCTAGAGGATAGGCCAAAGAAGCGCAAAACCCTATTGCAGATTTAGTGCAGCAGTCGGAGGAAGTACTGGTGGAATATGTGATAGGCCAACAAGATTCATACATAGAATACGAAGAAGATACACACCAAGAAGCAGGGCCATCGACAATGACAGCAAAGAAAAATAGAAAACATGCATTACAAATATCATTGCGCAAACATAAAGAAGTAACATTGACACTATCGCCTATACCTGAAGGATTCAATATCCTTCTTGGAATGTTAGGATGCATGGATACACTGAAGTATGTGGACCATGATATTGCAGTCAGGGACAAGTTCCATGAGTTTGTGCCACAAGTATATATGGAGAGAAAAGGTATAGGTCCATCAGGAGTTCCAATTTTAGAGCCAAAGTAGTGGATTGCAGGGTTTTATAACACAAGTATCATGAACCTGTTGGAAATTCCCCACTTTGGGAGGGGCAAAGATGTAAATTCCTGTGTGAAACAACTATTGGCCTTATTGCATGGGGGATTTCTATGGATGGATAGACCAATATCAATAGATGTATATTTAATTGCATAGATTACAGGTTTTCCAAGAGATGGAGAAAATTCATAACAATAATTAGATGATAAGGCAAAGGAGAAATCTCTGGCAGAGGAGATGAAGAATAAATACAACATTGACAGAGGATCCAGGGAGTTGATCATTAATAGAATCAGTGAACCAGCAACCAGATTGGTGACCAATATGATAGCTTGTAAAATTCTAAGGAAATGTCACAAGGAAGAAGCACCTACAGGAGTCATAGTAGCAGTCGCGCAGTGCGCGAAGGGAAGTCTACTTAGTTGGACCCCATATTTACTGAATTGTTTTTTGGATGATTTCAAGGATGCACGGGATCTTGGAACAGAGTTACACTATGCATGGTTGATTATCTTGAGAGCTTTGGTGGTTTGGGGAGAACCCAAATATAGTGGATTTTACCCAAGGCCATGAAAGTGTCACGCAACAAAGTATACACCGTTGTGGCACCCTTCAGATGCAAAATAAAGAAAGGAAAATTCCAACATATTTGCTATGTATTATGACGATATGAAAGAAAAAATGGTTGATACATGGAGGATACCACCAGAATGGCGGAACAACATCAAAGCATAGCTAACTTTTAGTCTTCTAGACACAACATGTGGATTCAATAAGAAAGGGATCCCAAGAGAGTATGGCTACAAGTGAGGTACTTTGTGACAGGAGAGGAAGTCCAGTGGGCCATGAAACACTGGCCTGAAGAATGGAAGGTACCAGTATTTTCCAAGAAGGTATCAAAAGGTAAGTAGCAAGCAAAAGTTGGCACTTCACAAAAGTAAAATAGTCCAATAGAAAATACAAGAAATGAAACAAAACATGCGAAGGAAACAGGGGGAGCACAACAGTTAGAAAGCCAAGGAAGAAGAACCCTATCCCCAAACCTTCAACACAGGATAAGG
The DNA here is from genome assembly GCA_010110895.2 of Picea sitchensis. Lineage (NCBI taxonomy): Eukaryota > Viridiplantae > Streptophyta > Pinopsida > Pinales > Pinaceae > Picea > Picea sitchensis. The sequence goes on along the minus strand of SNQJ01S0121467.1, from coordinate 17,290 downwards.
GTCGTGCAGAAGTAACAAATGGAGGAGTACATATGGATAATAATGTTCCTACACATGAGGAACTAGGAGGAGGATATCTACTAGACATGGAAATCCAAAGTACAAAGACGCACACAAAAACTCTGCCTATGAAGAGGACAATATTGTTGGCAACAGGCTAGCGTAAGAAGATGAAGGCACATAAGGGAGTTCCTGAACTCACATTGACAGAGGATGATGTAGAGATGGTTGCATAAAAAATAAAGGACCATGCAACAAAGGTGTGGTATGATGCAAAGAAGCAAAGGGAATAAATAGTTAAGAAGTTGATAGAGGTTAAGGAGGCACTGGAACAAATTCAACTCACTACAATGCAACAGAACGAACATGCGCAACAACACACTTCATAAGAAAGATTAGTTCCATCGTAGGAGATAGTACAAATAATATCAATAGGGAGTGAGTTTTTTTGCATAACTCAAGATATGTTGCAATTGGACGAGGAGACAATGCAAAAACCATTAAAGGACATAAACCATTTGGACTTGGCATTGCCCAAGGTTCCAATGAAGGTGTGGTACAAACTGCAAATCAATGTCATGCAGGAGATACATTCGAGGGCACATGCAGATGCGACAAGTCTACAACTGTCCAATGAAATAAAGAGGACACTAGAGTTGAAAATTGACCAGGTGTAGTTCGAGAGAGATACAGTAAAGAAGAACATTGACAAAATGGAGCAAAAAGTGGACAAAGTGTTTAAAACAATTCCTGACAGCACGCAAGAAGGGGAGAGTTTACCTACAGAGGAGAAGATTGAGAAGATAGTGCGGGCTATGGAGAACTATATAAGCCACATTACAGAGTTGATGGCACTCATAAGACCTATCATGCCACCAGAGGTAAGAACGCAAAGGGAGAAAGAGGTTAGAAGTCATAAGGAGAGTATTGCGCAAAACATTAAGGAAATCATGGACTTGTACAAGAAAAGTGCACAATTATGGACAGATCTACAGGAGGATGGCCAACTGCAAGAGCTAGACAATAAAGAAGAAGTTGTAAACACAATGCTACAAGACTAAATTTTACACTTAAATCAGAAGAAGAAGACAATGAAAATCTCGGATATATTGAAGAGTGCGAAAGAATTGAAGAACTTGCATGCAGAATTGAAGAGCATAGAAGCAGATAAGAAGGCAAGGCAGACGTAGTTGGAGCCACTGCAAGAAAGTGCAGAGAAAATGTTGACAGAGATTGATGAAGCTAAGGGGCAGGTTGAAAAGGTTGGATTGGAGAATGAAGAATTATTGAAGGATCCTATCAATGCATATACTATGGAGACTGTTATAGAGAAGAGCGCACAGGTAAAGTCTAAAGTTGAATACATTTCAGGAAGGTTCCAGGAATTGAAGAAGTCAATGCAGGAGGCACACACTACCTGAGAGGCTTAGGATGAGTCACAGGTGAGTCTTGGGGGCCTGTTGGAGCAGACCATTTTGGGGAATAAAGCAGCAATCAAGGAAGACAGTTAGAAAAGGGACTAGGAAAGGAGCGCATGCCGCGATATAAGGAAAAACAACGCGAGTAAGTAGGAAATTCAAAGGAAGAAATAAGGACGTAGATCAACCACGCGCTAGAAGTTAGAAAGTGGAAAAACCTAATCCACTTAGGGTTAGGGTTTTGGTCATGATTGTAATGGGTTTTAACCCATTTTTTTAGTATAAATATATATTGTAAGATCTGAGAAGATTTAGTTGAGAGTTGCTAGCAAGAGTTTTGAGTAACTAGTTAGTTTTGGTATGATTTTTGTTGAGAGTTGTGGAGCTAATAGTGAGATTATTTATGAGTTTGTTTAGAGAGAAATATATGAATTGTAACAGAGGGTAAGGTCGCAAGTTGTGGATCTTGGTGCGATTTTGTCATCCTCACCATTATCAATAGCTTCAGTTATATGCAGATGTAATGCACACAGCGCAATAACTTAATGAAGATGAATAAAAGAGAAATGAATGCCAGAACTTTGTGGATGTAGCCCGGGGGAGGGGGGTGCGTGAAGCATGGAAAAACCTTGTGTCTTTGTGTGGAATGTTGTCTTAATTCTTGCAGTTGTTTAGTTATGTTGAATGGATGAATTTGTTAGTAGTAGAATGCAATGCACAATAGATATTTACTGCAGATTGAACTGAAATGAATGTGAAAGGTTACAGAATGGTAAATATGAATGTAATGATGTGTTAGAATAATATATCTGATGAATGTTGAAGTAAAAATCATGTCTAACTTCCCCATAGCAACATCCCTTTCAAGGTTGCAGACATATGGGTCCTGCAGTCACCCATAAAGCCATCTCGAGTGAGAGTTCATTGTGCACTTTGTGTACAGTGTTGCCTTATGGTCTCTAGAAGGGTCGATGGTTTGCAGGGTTTTGTTGGAAACATAAAGTAGAACTTGGGTCGGCCCGAATAAATCCAACATGTGTCATTTCTAATGGGGAAGTCAAAATAGACTCATCAAGAGTTGAATCCATTCAACAGTTTCGTCTACCCTCAACTAAGAGGGAAATGCAATATATCTTCGAGTATACAAAACTTTGTTGAAATCACCAATCCCATCTCTAACCTATTGAAAAAATATCATGAATGTAAGTGGGATGAAAATAGTAGATCCACCTTCAAGATAGAATTCTATATTCTTGGCATCATTCTTAGTGAGTATAGACCACTCAAGGGAATTCCAAGTCTTTTAATTTTTCTTCAGAATAAATGATATGCAATGTAATATTGTATAAGAATGACCAAAATATGGAACGCCATATAACATTTATGAGAAAATCACTTATGGATTTGGATTTAAAATACACCATAAGGGAAATTCAAGCTTATGCTCTTGTGCAATATTTACGTCGAAAGGCGTACACCTATTGACAATGGGCAGATTTAATAGGGGTTTAGTGCTTAATAAGTTTTCTATGGACAGGATTAAATATGATTGGAATATTCTTAGTAGTCACACAAAATAAATGGTTGTGATTTCAATCATTAACTTCCTAGCTATTATAAAGACATCAGTTTAAGTGTTTACTTTTTTACATTTACCTAATCATATTTAAAAATTACTTTGATAGCTAACTGATTGCCACGTAAGTGATTAACAGAAATTAAAGATAAATGAAGCCCAACAGTTTATTTGTTAATAGATAATAAAATTTAATATATTCTTTTAAAGATTCATTTCATCTTCTCATCCTTTCGGCGTTCACCAGCAACTATTTTGCTGCTGTGCTAGTTAAAATATTTCAATCCTTATGTGGACTCAGCGTGATCCAAATATCGACCAGGTGGTTGTTCCTTTAAATTAGGGCTTAAAAAACTGAAGTCTTGCTTTTATGTCACTGCAGTTAGTTTTCACTGTTTCAACACAGTATTTGTTTGCTTTCCCCTCTGTCAATGCCGCATTCTAATGAGCAGAACTTGATTTCATGTATTGTGCTCCCCTGGTTTAACCTTTTAATCTGTTATATCTGTTCTGTTAATTTTATACCTATGTATTGCTGAAGAGAGGAAGAGGTGTGAGTGAATATAAAATTTTAAGTTCTATAGGGTGCTTTTCCTTTCTTTTTTCATCATGGTATCAGAGCATTGAAACAATCCACGTATTAAGTATTATTTTGAGTGAGCAGCTTTAAGTATTATTTTGGGCTATTTCATGTCAAGAATGCTATAACAGTGGGTACAAAACTACCTGGTGCTTTCTTTCTTTTCTTCCTTCACATTGTTTGCATTTTATTCAAAAATTCTGTAACTGTAAAATGTTCTCTGCAAACGGTGGAAGAGCTATTGCGTAACAGGGGCGTGTGCTGAAGTAACCAAGGTGAACCACCATAGTCGAGAAAAGAAAAATAGTTCTCTGCACTTTGAAACCAAACGGTGGAAGAGCTATTGCGTAACAGGGGCATGTGGTGAAGTATCCCAGGTGAACCACCATAGTCGAGAAAAGAAAAATAGTTCGCTGAATAAGTGCTATGAAGTAGGAGGGTTGGTTGGCATGGTTATTTATGATGAATTATAAAGTTATAGAGTGGTGGTTTTAGATTTCATATCACTTTATAATGAACAAAGCAAAGCATGGAAAAAATTTAAAAGTTATAAAGAGGTATCTGAAATTTCATATTAGTTTATAATGAATGAAGCGCGGGATCAAAGTTGAAGTTGTCACTGTTGTAAGGCGTTCTCTATCCCGTTATAGAACGGCATAAAATTATTTCACAGGCAAATGAAAGTTTAAATAAAAATTTATTTGTTAAATTTGAAATGAAAATTACTTCAGATCTTTGTAATTGAAGTGTAAAGAATTTTTTCATAATATATTCAACTTAGTTATTGTTTTTATGGTTTTTTATTTTATTTATCAATCATTGTTTTTATGCATTTTTTCCTCTTTATCCTGATAATCAAAAGAATATTAGCATTTCTTCCTTGTGCAATGGAATTCAAAAATAATTTGTTTTCATTTTTGTTCAGAATATAGGCAAGAAAGTAAATAACTAACAACAAGATCAATAAAGCAAAGAAGATGGGTTGAAAAGGCACGAAGCCAATTCAATTAATGTGTACATCAATAATGTATATATAGTACAAATATTCAGAGGGTTTAAGATCCTCTTTGAACTCTGAAGAAAATAGCATAAGATGAAGGATTCCACTAAATTGGTGGTTTAAGGATGACCACAAACTCAATTTGGTGGTTTCGGGATGACCACAAACCAATTTGGTGGTTTCGGGATGACCACAAACCAATCTGGTGGTTTCGGGATAACCACAAACCAAATGTCTAGCAGAAGCTGATGTCTTCTACTAAATGGCATGGTTTTAAGTTGACCATGAACTAACCAAGAAAATGGATGAAATATAAAAAAGAATAGCCTCAAAAAGATCAAACTTCATGTCACTTTTGTCGCTTTCACAATGCATACAGGGATGAAGATCAAAACACTACACTGAACTATTATCTTATCATTATCAACTTCATTGACTTCATTGATTTTGTTGTGAGCAGACTGCGGAAATTTCTGAATAGAAACAAGTTCAGAATGGGTTTTCTTTTGTTGCAGATCTTCTTGTTGGAGTAAGGGTTTTTTGCAATTCCACCCTTTTACAATAATCCAACTCGACAATAGAAATTTTTCATCTCAACAGAAGGGTGTTGGCTTCAACAAAAAATTCACCCACTTACAATCATAATTCAATTTCAACAGTATTTGATACTTACAAAAGGAGCAACAATAAGTATCACAAATTGCAACTCATAAAATTTTGAATAGACAGAAGTCCAAAATGGAGGAGTTGAATTATTCTTTAAAATTGTCGATGATGTGTATGTAAATCTCTGAAATTTGTATACACTGGCTTGCGACTTTCCTCGCTTTCATTAATTAATTTGAAATTTCTTGAATGAAATTGCTTTACTTCATAGTGTGTTAATACAAAAGCAACCAACTCATTCTTTCCCTTATTACAATGGCAATCCCTCAAGATTAAAGCGCACACAAATAAGGTGCAACACAAAGATCCTAAGACCAAATACTCTTATAACTCCTTCGCAGAAAACCTTATAACTCCTTGAGTAGGGATCAAATCCTTATCACTTCAATTAACATACAAATAATGGTACTCTCAATTCATGATATAATAAATTAAATAATTTGCGTTCGTATCTTTGAGAGCAAATGTCATAACCCATGAAAAATGGACTATCATTATTCGAGATATTGACAAACCAACATTACAACTCTCCTGTAATAAACTCTCAATGCAATTTTTTACAACTTTAGGATTTCACCTATTTTCTTAGTGTTTCATTTATCGTGCATACATGGTGAGTCAAATCTTTACCATGCGTCCACGAGTCAAGTTCCTTCGACAGGTCCCTTCTCGTTGAGTTCTACAGAGTTAAACCATATTAGGGTTGTTGCAATCAAATGGAGGTCGTAGTTGATGGTTGTTCGATGTTGCAAGTCAATCATTTTTCTTGTAGATCCAAAAGACACATTTTCTCCAAACATGTATGGATTATTAACACGCCTAGGCTGCAGAGGAATGATCGCTTCTTTCAAACTGTTGGTCACTAGGTCACGAGTTTAATGTATATTCTGGCAAACCCTTGTCTTTAAAAAAGAAATCTAAACTGTCATATCTATTCTTTTTCAAGATGCTTAAATGACGAGAACATCTTGGCCTATAAGTATTTAGAAAAGCTGTAGACTAAAGATTCTATAAAATGAATATTTTTTTCGGGGATATTTTCCTGAAATCCGGCGAGAAATTGTTGGATTCGTAGATTTAAGTGATTATTTCTGTAAAATCCAAGTGCCCTCGATTCAGCTTGCTGAAAAACTCCCAGGGCACTTGGATTTTACAGAAATAATCACTTAAATCTACGAATCCAATAATTTCTTGCCGAATTTCAGGCAAATATCCCTGGAAAAAATATTCATTTCATAGAATCTTTAGCCTACGGCTTTTCTAAATACTTATAGGCCAAGATGTTCTCATCATTTAAGCATCTTGAAAAAGAATAGATATGACAGTTTAGATTTCTTTTTTAAAGACAAGGGTTTGCCAGAATAAACAACAAAAAATAGTGATTCGTGTAAATTTATATTGTCGGATTCCGACGAAAAAAGCCATTTCGTAGAACAACTAGCCAAGGCCTTTAGAAAATCTTTTGCTTATGCATTTAAGTAGAATGTACAATGACACTTTCTTTTACTGACAAATGGGAAATATTTGTTGTTGATTGACTTTTTAAACAACAATAAGCTTCATCAAACAACAATTACCCATTACCTGGTTGTGGATTCCCCTTCATAGGCTCGCGCAATCCTTTTACTGCCTTGTTCACCTTAACAACAGCTAGGGTTTGAGGCAGCTCTCACTTGCAGACAACGAAACCCCCTCCTGGGATTTCCTTTCCTTCATATACCATGGAAAGATACCATGGTACTACCAGGAACTAAGAACTATAGGGCTCTGATAAACTACCAGGCTTATATGTAACGACCCTGCTTAAATAGATGTATAGGATTATTAATTATAATTAAGTTAATGATCTAACTATCTTAAAAGTTAGCTAAACAATAATTATTTCTTAAAATAACATTAACTAATTAATTATTATTAATTACTTGTTCATGACTGTCAAGGATTAATTAATTATTAATTGACTCATTAATTAATTAAGTAAAGAATTAAAAAGATTAATAAATTATATTGTTTAAATTAAAAAAGGTTACATATACGGAAGGGATAAGGGGCATTAATAAACGGATAGGGTACATTAAATAATTGGATAAGGGGCATTAATAAACGGATAGAGTACATTAAATAATTGGATAAGGGGCATTAACTACGAAAGGATAAGATAATTAATAAATGGATAAGGAAAGTAATGAAGGAGGGGGAAGTCAGTGAAGGGGAAATATGAAGGGAGGAGGTTTACGAAGGAGGGAGGATTCTACGGGAAATTTGATTTTGGGGGGCTCTCTTGGATTTGCAGAGAGGAGAGTTGAGTTCTATGGTCGGGAGGATTAGTACAGGGGGCACCGGTTTGCTGGGGGTTTTGGGCACGGGGGCCAGGATATCCATATGGTATCCTGGAGCTAGGTAGTTGTGCTAGTTGGTAGGGTGGAAACTCGGTTTTGGGCAGAGTTGGTCCGTGGATTCAACCTGGGCAAGGCAGCAGCAGGAAGGTCAACAAGACAAGCAGGAAACAAAGGGTTAGCATCAGACCCAGGTATGTTAATTTATGTATTTGTTTTATGAAATTTAAGGAATATGATGTGTTATGAGGTTGTCCGTAAACTAATATGTTTAGCTCAATAAATTTATATGTTCTGGTGATTAATCTATTTGTGCAATTGAAATGATTTATATCAAATTTTTATTTCAAGTCACTACATTATAAGATCAATATCATGCTTTGATACCACTGTTAAGAATATAGGCAAGAAAGTAAATAACTAACAACAAGACCAAGAAGGCAAAGAAGATGAGCGGAAAAGGCATGAAGCCAATTCAATTAATGTGTACATCAATAATGTGTATATAGTACATATTGCACAACTGTCCTCTAATGGTAAGATAACAAACTGAGATTAGAGAGTTTTCAACAATTTTTATACAATACAATCCCATTCTCATTTTCAAGGAGCTCATGCCCCTGTTACTATTAAGACATACATGTATCACCTATTTATTGTCATTCTAAACTGAGATATTTATATTGTTTTTCTTATAAGCTACAACCTACAATTGATCCCCCTATTTTCATCCAACAATACCGTAGNGGAAGTCAGTGAAGGGGAAATATGAAGGGAGGAGGTTTACGAAGGAGGGAGGATTCTACGGGAAATTTGATTTTGGGGGGCTCTCTTGGATTTGCAGAGAGGAGAGTTGAGTTCTATGGTCGGGAGGATTAGTACAGGGGGCACCGGTTTGCTGGGGGTTTTGGGCACGGGGGCCAGGATATCCATATGGTATCCTGGAGCTAGGTAGTTGTGCTAGTTGGTAGGGTGGAAACTCGGTTTTGGGCAGAGTTGGTCCGTGGATTCAACCTGGGCAAGGCAGCAGCAGGAAGGTCAACAAGACAAGCAGGAAACAAAGGGTTAGCATCAGACCCAGGTATGTTAATTTATGTATTTGTTTTATGAAATTTAAGGAATATGATGTGTTATGAGGTTGTCCGTAAACTAATATGTTTAGCTCAATAAATTTATATGTTCTGGTGATTAATCTATTTGTGCAATTGAAATGATTTATATCAAATTTTTATTTCAAGTCACTACATTATAAGATCAATATCATGCTTTGATACCACTGTTAAGAATATAGGCAAGAAAGTAAATAACTAACAACAAGACCAAGAAGGCAAAGAAGATGAGCGGAAAAGGCATGAAGCCAATTCAATTAATGTGTACATCAATAATGTGTATATAGTACATATTGCACAACTGTCCTCTAATGGTAAGATAACAAACTGAGATTAGAGAGTTTTCAACAATTTTTATACAATACAATCCCATTCTCATTTTCAAGGAGCTCATGCCCCTGTTACTATTAAGACATACATGTATCACCTATTTATTGTCATTCTAAACTGAGATATTTATATTGTTTTTCTTATAAGCTACAACCTACAATTGATCCCCCTATTTTCATCCAACAATACCGTAGTAGTGGAGATCAAATGCTTTGGTCGTCAATGGTGGTGTATACTCTTGAGAATATCTTTTGTTTCTATTCTCATTGCTATGTAGTTCCTTGGTTTGTATAATTATTTACATTACTTTTGTGTTATGAAGAAAGATTAGTACTGCAAAAAATAAATCCCCGTTAGTAATTTCCACTTAGTTTATTTAGCAATTTTTCATTTTCATATGAAAAGACTAATTGCTTTTAGTCTTTCAATATAGAAGGGTTGAAATGAATTTAACACTTCAAACTGAAATATAACGATTCCCTTCAAATTTAATCCTTGAATGAAGCAAAGCATGGAAAAAATTGGAAAGTTATATGTCTTTGAGATTTCATATCAGTTCATCCTTGAATGAAGCAAAGCATGGAAAAAATTGGAAAGTTATGTCTTTGAGATTTCATATCAGTTCATTAATGAACAAATCAAAGCAAAGGAAAAATTGGTGTCGTTCTTTGGTAAAGTAAAAAAAAGACAAAACACTTAAATTGGAGAGACACATTATTAAGCTTTCAACGAACAAGTAGAGTGTTGATAGACAAATGAAGACAAGCAAAGGGTGTTTATACTTTTACAAAAGCATCTTGAAGCTTATGACGTATTCATCTCCACCTTTACTAAACCATGCTTGGTACAAGGTAAGTATATCCTTCTTTAAATGGATTCAACACTCTCTTTAAATGGATTCAACACTCTCTTGATTTGGGAATAGGAGAAAATATTGTTTATGAGAAAATTAGGATTAAAAAAACTGTGTATAAGCTAGCCAAAGAAGCAAAAAGATTCCAAGTTTCAGAGATCTATAGATGAACTTTTTCTAGGAGAGGTATCAGGTTTAGTGCTATCCTTATCAAGGTTCCATATGCATATCATTGTCATGCAACATATCAGGAGCATGCATGAGAGGGTGAGGATGGTTATAAGCATAATCATGGTGTCTTTAGTTGTTATTTTTAACAAGTTTTTATTTATAGAAACTTGCTTGATTACATTTTTAAGAACTTAGTTGAGAGTGCTTCAAATGGGCACTTATAGGTTTTTGACATTCTAGAAAAAAATTTAAGGATTTGTGGCATATTCAGATATGCATTGGAGAGATATGCACAAGGTTCAGTGATAGTGATGCATGGAAGTTATGCACCTAACAATGATTTGCAGAAGTAGCTCCATGCTTTAGTTATAGCTACAACCACAATGTGGATCAATAATTTATTCCAACCTATTTTCCCTCAATAATGCATTCACTTGCATTTGGACTACATTCATTTGTATTTTGAGTGGGGATTGAGAAATCTATTTGAATTAAATAGGATAACAAATAATTATTTTGGAGATCCATATCATGGAAAGCATGAAACTCAACTAATTTTAATTATCAAATTATTGAATGGAAAATGAATTTTTATTATCTCGAAGTCAAAGAATTTGTCCACATCAAACCTCGTCATGGATTTGAGTTTAATTTCCATTTCCTTTTCATGAGTAGACCTATCTTAAGAGGTGTATTGTAAGGCCTTGAGAGTTTATCTATGGCACACACATTTCCACCACAATCTGAATTGGGAAGGCAGGACGCTTGGTGTGAATGAGGAGACAAAATTCTTCATATAGGAGAAAGTTGGGGTTCCTTGGGCGTGCAACATGCCAAGGGGTGACTCTATCCAAGATTCATTGTGACACAAGTCAAACAATGGATGGTTTGATGAAGGTTTGAGGAAAAGGCTTGGGCGCTCCATCAATGAAGGAAAATCAACTAATAAATGGGAGGCGCACTTAGGAGAGTCGACCTGAATCACCTAAGGGGCATGCGCAACCAAGAGGATGAGTCGTTTAGATAGATGGGGTGCACTGGCATGAAGGGTGCACAAAGGTTGGGCGCCCCAGTCCCAAGAGGCACAATGGTTGGTGAGAACATGGGTTTGTTTGGGCGACTAGGTCCATGAAGGAGAATGCTAATTTGTTTGGACGACTTGTTCCACGAAATGGCGTGATGATATTTTTGGATGCATGGGTTCGCAGAGGGGCACAACACCCCCAAAGGACATGATGGCTTGTGATGATGGAATTTGGAGAGTCTATAAAAGAAAAAGGGTGCACAACCATGGAAGGAAAGTTTTGGCAAGACAAGGAGAGAAAGAAAGTTATGTGATTCTAAGGCAGACAATGGGATGCAACTTCCTCAAGGAGCGAAGTCGATCCACTTGGGAGGACTTGTGTTGCCTTGAGGTGGATTCGTTGGACAATTTTGGGTGAACTTATCTTGGGAAGATTTTGATTAAGTCTGGAAACGCAGGTCTGTTGGAGGAATGTGTAAGGAATAACCAAAATCTGTGAGGTGTACTAAAATGAAGAGACAGAGTATGAAGAAATGAAGAGACAACAAGTTTATGGTTGGAGGAACCTCTAAGGTGCATCACGAGTGGTTGTGCAGATAGTTGTGACAGAGAGTCTTGTTGATGATTTGTGAATGAGTGTCTTGGTGAGGTGAGGTGAGTCATTTGACTCTGTTGTGTTGTAAACCAAGCCAATAGAGCTCATGTTGTAATTGTTTCGCAATAACAAAGACTTAGCCAGGTGCTAGGCAGGGTTTATGCCACCTGTACTATATCTTTGTTTGTATTTCATTTTTTCCACGAGTCTCTTGTTTCCTCATGGATGTATGATTAAATATGACTAACTATTAAAGTAGTTAATGAAATTCTAAGTATATAAGAGTGGCACTAGAATAGGAGTGTAACTCGTTGGTAGCCTAGAATGGAGTATGGGTATGATCTAGGTGAAGAGGAGTAGTCTAGACGAAGTAACCTTGGTGTTGCCAGGTATCCAAGTGAGAAACGTCGTGGTGCATGCCCTCAAGAGGTGAACGATCCTAAGATTCGACTAGGCACACTGTGAAGATACGACAGATAGTATCATAGCGGATTCATTGTAGATTTTGGAGAGGGATTGGTGAGATCTTCACCACTATATTGATGATAAATGATATCAAAGAAAACTTTGAAGGAACTTTTTTGCGAAGGAAGTTGAGTGGGAACGTTTGCAAACTTGGTGAATGACTCAGTGCAGGGAACTTGTTCACCACAGACTTTTCATCAGACTTACGACAGAGATTCGGTTGATGGTTCAATGGGAAGGTTGAGTTGGGAGCACACCTTGTGCAGACAGAGAGCAGAGTTTGTGGTAAGAGGAAGAACTTGGACAGGATGGGTGATCACAAAACTCATTGCAGAACTTGTCGCAAACTTGATCATAGAGGCAGACTTGGTTGGTTTGATTCATGATGGAAGTCAATATCGGACTTGGTGTGCACACCTTGGAGAGACCAAGCATAGAGTTCATTGAGATAATTGAGCACTTAGGTAAGGCAGTTGAACACATGACCGGTTGCATGACTTGTTGTAGAGATAATTGCATAAGTGATCACATAAGCGAAAGACAAAGGGTGATCATAGAAGTGATTGCGAAGAGGAGCAGTTATGGGTTGCAGCAGCGTGAAGCACCTAAGCACATCAGATGACCTGGGGAGACCTAGAGAAACTTTGTAGTAGGTAGTTGGTTGAGCACGTTTCCATCATGATGTCTTTGTGTCATGCATTGTTAAGAACAACAGTTGAGTTGATTTGGGTTGTTAGGATCACAACCTTCGGATGAGGTATCTCTTCGTAGAGTTACAACATTCAATTAGCAATAGTATGACATGACAGTTGGGCAGTGGGTGCATGGTGCCTTGAAGCGGAAGCACTCAAGGTACAAAGATGGCAAGACATTGGAGATGATTTCGAATGGTTGCATGCAAAGTTTGGGACTTAGATGGATTTCCAAAGTGAATGGAAGGACTCAACCTTGTATTGCAATGAAGGTCTTGCAAATTTGTAGAATTGTGGACAGTGATGGAGGAGATTTCATGCAGAAAGTTGGTTGCTTGGGCAAGCAGAGGTGCAAGAAAAAAGGCTTAGAACATGGTTGCAGCGAATGATCTTGTTGGAAAGGTATGGTTGGCTTGAGTTATTGTGTTTCCTAAGTGTTGTAGTGATTTCTTTGAAGGGAATTCAAATGACTTGGTGGTTCAAGTGAATTTTGTTTCCGTGGTTAAAACCGACAGACTTGAGGGTGACTCAAGTGGTGCAAATTGAAATAATTCTTGTAGCAGTTTGGGATGCCTTGGTAGGGTGAATGTGTAGAGAGCTTGGGCGATCTACTTGGATGAGTCATGTGGTGGACTTAGGAATATTTGGATGCATCCATGGAGGTGTCTTGGGGACGCTTCCTAACTCTTCGATGAGGTGTGTTGGACAGGTTGTTGTGGTAGTGGGAATTGAAGTTTGTTCGTGCCAAGTTGAGAGGATGGATGAGGCATCTTGGTGTTGGGTGTCTTAGCCAAATTTTTTGGGTCATGCGATGACTTGACAGTCGTGATGACAGTGCCATAGTTTGGATGCTTGCAGTAGGTGCAAGGCAGTTTCATTTCAATAGATGGATGGAGTCAGTAAGAAAGTCGACAAATAATTGTTGGCAGCCAACCTAAATGGGAAGAATGTAGACCAAGTGACTTGGGTGGTGTTCTCTCACCTTTGGTATAGGACATTGGATGAGGAAAATCATGCCTTGGTGACTTGTGAATGATTGTGCAATGACTCAGAGATACGTAGGGGATCATTGGTTGAGGTTGGTAGAGTAGGGGTTCAGGCGTGCCTAAGGCATGGAAGTTATTTAAGGTGACTCATTCTACTTGGAGCACTTTGGACAGTTCGTTTGGGACATTTGAGGAGTTTAGGCATGTTGGCCACACTCATCGTAGATGTTTATTTGTGTTGAGGTCACTTGACAAAAGGAGGCGAGTTGAGGAATTTCCTTCATTTGGAGGATTTTGTGGAAAGGTAGATTGTAGAATGAAGATATTACTTGGGCATGGGCGTTTCTCTCTGCATTGGGAAGCATGGTTGAGGGTGGATCCTAACCATTCCAAGGCATAGAGAAGTAAGTGCAACAACATGACTGGGTGATTAAGTAGTGCCACAATGATAGTCTGGATGTGAAGTTCTTGGGGAAGATTGGCTAACTATGCCATGAGGTGGACAATGGAGCCAAGTTGTCACAGATGAATTTTTCTTTGGGATGAATTCATAGTGAAACAAGGTGAGGGGAAAACTTACCTTGGTATGATATCATTGTGCAGATGGACCGAATTGCAGAAGGAAGTTGAGTACAAATGCTCCAATAGTTTCATAGTGCAAAACTTAGACATTGTGCAAGATCTCCTTGATGAAGATCAGATGATGGAAGAAATGATTAGGAAAGGATGATCACATTCCTAAGTCTTTGGAGTTGGAAATGGTGATGGATATGTGACAGAAAAGACTAAGTTCCGGCATGAGGAATTTCATTCTCATGACTTGGGCACGACGACTAGACTAGCTACCCAATCATTCCAAGGCATGGGGCATATCATTATGTGGAGACATGGAAGAGTTGGTTGAAGTATGGACTTAGAAAAAAGATCACAAAATTTTTACACTTAGGTGAAATTTTGAAGTGAGGTTGGCAGCAGTCAATTGTAGCAATAAGTGACTGCAACATCAGAACCGAACAACAACAAGGTAGCAACATCGCAACAAGGTAGTGTAGTAGAGTTGGATGAATTTCATCCTTGGATTTGAGTGAAGCAACCATATTGACTCAGGCAACAGATAGTGTGAATTTGGGTGTCAAACCGTTTGGTTTGTGGAAGCTTGGGGTTTCCACTTCACAAGGAAACTTGGGTTTTCCACTGTGGCATAATTTGAGGTTTCCAATGAGAAAAAACTTAGGGTTTCCAACATACTTAGTTTTGATGGGGGCACAAGTTCGAGGAGAGAATTAGAGATCAATTTTCTGGATGTTTTCGAGGACAATAATGACTTGAAGTGGGGGAGGATGTAAGGCCTCAAGAGCTTATCTCGGGCGCTCACACTTCCACCACATTTTGAATCCGACAAGCAGGATGCTCGGTGAAAATGAGGAGATAGAATTATTCATATAGGGGAGAGTTGGGGTTCCTTGGATGAACGACGTTCCAAGGAGAGAATCCACCCAAGATTCCTTGAGACACAAGTCAAACGATGGACGGTTTGATGAAGGGTTGAGGGAAAGGCTTGGGTGCTCCATCAATGAAGGAAAATCGACTAAGGCATGGGGGGTGCAATTAAGAGAGTCAACATGAATCACCTAAGGGGTGTGGGAACCCAAGAGAACAAGTTGGTTCGACAGATGGGCCGCACCAACCTAAGGGGCACACCAAGTTTGGGTGCGTCGATCCTAAGGGGCATGATGGTTAACGAGTGCATGGGTTCATTTGGGCGATTGGGTCCACAAAGGGGTGTGATCATTCATTTGGATGACCAGGTCTGTGAAGGGGCATGATGCTTTGTTTGGATGCATGGGTTCATGAAGGGGAATAACACCCCCAAAGGATGCGATGGTTCATGATGGTGACCTTTGGAGAGGAAATAAGAGAACAAAGGTGCACAACCAAGGAGATAAAGAGATCTTTGTGATTCTGTGACAGACGAAGGGAGGTAGCTCCCTCAAGGAGCCAAGTTGCTCCACTTTGGAGGACTTGTGCTGCCTTGAGGTGGATTTGTTGGAAAACGTTGGTAGAAATTATCTTGGGTAGATTTTGGATAAGTATGGAAACATAGGTATGTTGGAGGCATGTGTAAGGCAAGACCAAAATTTGTGAAGTCTGCAGAAACGAAGAGACAGAGTCTGCGAAAATGAAGAGATAGCAGGTTTGCAGTTGGAGGCATGTCTGAGGTGCATCGCGGGTGTCTGCGAAGATGGTTGCGACAAAGAGTCTTGGTGAAAATATGTGTATGAGTGTCTTGGTGATGTGAGTACAATGTATAGGACTCTCCACATGAGGAGTAATGCGCACTAGGTTGGTATTTCCATGCACGTGCTCAAGAAAAAAAGTAACTTATCCCAATGGAAACAATTAACTAAAGTCAAAAGTTGTTAATAATAAGAAAAGGTCAAAATAATAGGTGTCAAATTAGTGAGAACTCTACATGAAGTCAACACGCATTCCATAATAGAAAAAATCTCCTAGAATAAGACTAGAGTCCAAGAATGGAACTAAAGTCCTAACTGAGTGAGAATTTGCTAATTATGGAAAGTCACTAAATAAGTGAAGTGATTTAACTCCAAATGGGTAATGCACTCTTCCATAGGAGGATAATATTCTTACTAAAGTGTTCTCTATAACCATGAAATAAGAAATATCTCCTAAAATTAAGGAAATATGAATTATCTCCTAAAAAATAGGAATTTGTCTAATGGTGGCTAAAAAATAGGAATTGGCCTAATGGTAGCTAAAAAACATGAATTTACCTAATGGTGGTTTTTGAGCCCATGGTTTTGGAAACCCATGGTATTTACCCATGGTATTACATATAGGAATCCACCGGCTAAAAATAGACCTGCTATAAATAGACATCTTATAAATAACAGTCCTCCTAAATAGTAGGAAAATGGAAAAAAATGAGTATGTCACTAAGTATGTAGTTGAGAATGTACTCAAAATATAGTTTATTCAATTTCCCTAGAGAGTTGGGGAAATTGTTGTCAAGCATATTTCTCACTTGGATGAATTTGCAGGTCAATTTGATCAACTTAGTTTAAATGAAGCTCAATGCATTGAGGGTTTTTACCCTAAGGATTTATTTTTTGCACATATGTCCTTGGCAGGATACTCTTCTTATTTTTGTAAGTATAAATAGTTCAAGGAAGGAGTATGAGAAAATCAAAATATCCCCAAGGCCTCAATTCAAGAATCCCTAAATGATGTTGAGGAACTAGCTAGCACCAATGAGTGCTACAGAAAAAAAGGGAAAAGAGGCAACAAGAAAAAACCATAATTCACCCAACATTTCATAGAGAGCTACTTTTGTAAAATAAAAAACCTAGAAGTAATGGTCTAGAACCAAGAAAAACACCAGTCGTAAATTTAGATGACGATGGTGATAAAGACCCTAGGAAGAAAATATTGGAAAAATATCATGTTGTATATACTCCTATTAAAAGA